>MU007134.1:0-68729 GCA_010583015.1 Tothia fuscella
TCCCTCGACGCCGACGCGACCACCGCACCGTCGGGCGAGAACGCGACGGCGTTGACCCAGTTCGAGTGGCCCTCAAGCGTGCTGAGTAAAGTGCTCCAAGATTCTGCCACAGCAGGTAAGCGGGTAACCCAAGGCGGGATTTCTTTACTAAACTGCTTCCGAGTAACACTTGATTTTGGCGTGAAAATAAGACCAGAATGGTAAATCTGCAGAGGAGCGTCCTCAATGATCGAACGATTGCGTTGTAAGAACCGCTTTGCATCATAAACCAGATCGGATATCCGTCTGCTTTTGTTCGGCTGAATACAACTTCAATTAGTATAAGAATATTGAAAAAGATTGAGTTGTGTCACCTCGAGGATCGGTCGCAAGGCTTCCATCATAGAAATGCTCTCGACTACGTTTCCCATAATACTCAACGCTTCAAGCCAATGAAGGAAGTGCTTCATGAGGAAATCGTGAACCTGATCGCCGTCTTGGATTCGATCCCCACCTTTCACAAGGTGAGAGACCCAGTAGCGGCAAGCGTATTGGACTTCCGCTGGTAGGTAGTCATCGATGACTTGACGGTCGATATCCTTCCGGCGGGTTCCAGGTTTCACTAGGTTGCAGATATTTCTACGCAGACTTCCTACTTTTGACAGCAGTTCGAGGCAGTGTTTAGCCAGTCTGTTGTGCGTCTCAGTTTCGTCGATCCAGAACGGACTCGCCAAGCGTTTCTTTGGGTCAAGAAGGAAGTCTCTAAAAGAAAGATGTAGAAGTCTGATTGGCGCGTGTTGTTGTTTGGGAATACTGAGGACAGAGTGTAGGCAGTCCAGTCTACCCTGAACATACTCCATTGGCATGCTCAAGAGACTTGCGAGTGCAACCCTAGAGAGCGGACTACCAAGCAGTATGATTGCACCGACTACCACTCGAAACTCTGCTATTCTCCGTTTTTTGTCCGAGCCATCACTAGCCTCGAAAAGATGATTTAGGATGGGTAAGTACGTTCGATCAAGCTGGGATACCCCGTCGTCATCTTGATAGGCAAGGATAGCTTTCAGACGTTGCTGTGGGACTTCTCTCGCTTCTCCAACAAAACGGCACACTGTGGCAGCAAAGATAAAGAGTGGAACCGCCATTCCTACCAAAATATCGATCGCGGTGCTTCCAGGCCACTCCTCGGGTAGTTCTCGATCATCCCTGATCCGAACAAGCTCATACTGTAAGAAAACAGATATGTCGTGCTCGATCGTTGCCCTCGAAACGTCATGGAGAAGAAGGTCTTCGTATATACCTCCGTCCATTTTTCTGAAACCGAGGCGAACGGGCAGTTCTGGTCTGCTCGTCACAAAGATTCGCAAGCGAATCGTCCCGATGTCCTTGGTCTGTGCTAGAAGCTGTAGGATTGCACGGATATCTTCTTCACGCTCGCACTCATCTAACGCATCGATGACAACGATTGCTTGAGATGGCTGTGAAGAACTCTTGCGGGAGTGTGATAATGGCGAAAGAATAAGCTTCTCAAACTGGTCTTTAAGAGCCTTTTCGGAAATAGCGGGATCAGCGTCGATAGTTTCCCTTACACCAGGTAGCAGTTGCGGTATATGAGCCACTAGATGTACTGCGATGGTGGTGAAGAAGCGGGAAGCATTACCACGATCGCCTTCACCTTTCTTGAAGAAGAAGCTGGCTCCGAGTTGATTTCGGCTAGCAAACGAATAGGCAATAGTCCGAGCAATAGTAGACTTTCCTGTGCCGGCCATGCCGTTCAGCCAGAAGATACTCTTGCCCTTCGGGTCATCTGCCCACTCCATGATCTTGTGCTGCAGCTCGACCCTTGTATTTGCGAGACATCTCGCCGCATGTTCGTCGAGATGAGAATCGTACGAAGCGCCCTTGGCTGTGGGAAGCTTGGTCAGGTCGATATCGCGCTTAATGGCACTGACTGTGGTTTGGGTAGAGTCCATCTTCCTATTCAAATTGATCGTGAGACCTCTGAAATACGTATTAGTGAGTTATTCTCAGCTTCATGGGAACGGTGTAACTCTTGCGCGCTTACATATGATCAATATTCAACGCCAGCAAAAGCGTCTGCTGGAACCCGTCAAGATTGAGGAGGATCTTGTCAACATCCTTGCTCTGTAATGGCCATTTCAAGGCTCTCAGCCCGATCCGGCTCATTGTCTTGCGAGTACTTCCTGGGTCAAGTTTCATCTTGAGATATTCGAGCTGTTGAAAACAACTATCGAGAGACTGGTTGAGCTTCTGAGAAGTGGATAGTCGATCTCGGTCCGGCCCATTAAGCAGTCGCTTCGTGTTCTCGAGGACACCTTTGGTCTGGTTGACTTTTCCCAACAGACGTTCAATGTCCGCTTTTGCATCTTTTACAGCACGCGAGTACTGATAGCAAAGCGATGCGACTTTGGCAGCCAAGTCGATCACAGCGATGACACTCGCAGCCCCTCCAAGTCCTTCCATCGTTCGTGATTGTGAATGTGGGGTATGGTGGTAGAGTCGAGGCCGAAGGATGGTAGCACTGCACGATCGGTTGCACGAGAGCCTCCGTCATGAGCGTCGCTTCATCAGACTCAAGATATGATTTTGCTGAGGTAGAATCCCCGTTGTGCCTAGATCACAGTATGTAAGGTCTGTACAGATGTAAAGGAAGGACGATGTGATCAGGCTCAGTGGGGCTGAAGCTGAGGAAGCACAGACGCCGGGCAGCACAGCCCCTGATACCTCAAGGCAGAAGTGCAAGGCTATCGACGCTAGGAAGGAGGAATGCCGTCCTCTTAAGACAGCCTTGTGCGGCGCAGCTAAGAGCGATGTCTTGCACAACTCGCCACGATTGCGAGCGAGAGGGCTGCGACCTGTCAATAGAAGAATTTGATACAGCCAAGACTAAGACTGTTTTCTCTAAGTTCACGAGGAGCTTGTTCTGCAGATTGACCATGCTCTCAGTTACATCAACAATGCGATTGGAATGGAAACTCCCAGGTGATTGGTGATTTCCACGGGCCACCACGTGACCCTCCATGCGCGCCTGGCGTGGCCTCTTGCGGCGTCAGCTTCAGCCACGGGCCATCAGCCACAGACTTAACGCTTCAATTTTGTGCCGGCAGGCCTCTCAAACCTCCTGGTCGTCGCTAGAGAGAAAGTGTTCGAGCAGAGGTTTACGATATGGGTGCAACGACGATGGCCATTGAGGCAATGATTGTTCAAGAGATGCGGGCGGCTAAAAATGGTCAGGGCGCCAAAAATAGGTCCTTCTTCAGGGTCGGGCTTGGTCCCACCCGTGAATCGCGCCCTGGCCTTGCGCCCGCCGCTTCTCATCCGTGCCCCTCCAAACACCATCACCGGTTATTACAGCAAGCCAATATGGACCGAGCAAGTCAGGCACTTGCGCGAGACCTCCCATCCGGCGTGCCTGATACATATGCTGCCCGAGCAGAACATGGCAACGTCGCCCTCTCTACCCTTCATCACCGTGCGCGCGGACGACGGTCGAAAGAAGAGAAGGCCCAAGGTCAACAATACCTCACTCCGTGCGAGGAGAATGCCGTCGTTGAATTTTTGTTACAAATGATGGCTCTTGGCCAACCTGTGCGAATGAAGCACATAGCCTCAATAGCGTTCAGTGCCACTCGCCAGCGTTCCCTAGCGGACAGGCCACTCAAGCCTCCAGGCGTGAACTGGGCCAAGGCACTTGAGAGACGCCGCCCCGAGCTTATAGCGAGAAAGGTCAGGCCGCAGGACTGGAACAGGTACAACATCTACGATAAGGTCACACACTGGTTTGAGGTGATTGGAAAGGAACTTCGAAGCCCGGCTCTTCTGCCGGAGAACGTCTACAATATGGACGAGACAGGGATCATGCTCTCTATGCTGAACTCTGTAAAAGTTCTTGTCGGTAAGGATGATACGCGAGGCTATAGAGGCGCTCGGGTAAAGCGGACAACAATTACAGCTGTTGAATGTATCGCGGCAGATGGTAGGTGTCTGAAACCAATGATAATATGGCCGGCAACGACGCATCGAAATAATTGGACTACGTATCCCACCCCTGGATGGCTCTATGCGTGCTCCGAATCGGGATTCACCGACTCCTATATCAGCTTACAGTGGCTCAAGCGTGTATTCGATCCACAAACCAAAGGACGGGCTGACAAGAAACCACGCATGTTGATCTGGGATGGCTTTGGAACACATGAGACTCTCGAGATCTTGGAGTTCTGTTTCGAGCACAACATCATCCTGTGCCGTATGCCCTCTCATACTTCTCACAAACTTCAGCCCTGTGATGTCGGAGTGTTCGGCCCACTTAAAGCAGCGTACCGCGAACAAGCTGAACGAATGGAGCGAGGCGGTGTAAACATGATCGGCAAGCAGCATTTCACATATCTGTACAGTCCTGCAAGAGAAAGGGCGCTCACCAAGAAGAACATCCTCGCAGCATGGAGAGGAAGTGGTTTGTTCCTATTCAATCCCGACAGAGTTCTTGCAGATACACCGAAACCTCCTACTGAACTGACCATTTCGAAAGCTGATGACGTGAGGGTGGAATCTTGTTCGCAGTACGAAGTACTGCCAACGCCCGTTACGCCAGTATCAGCAGAGGCTCTGACGTCGCTACTTGATATGATTAAACAGGTTCCTGATGATGAAACAAGCAGACAACACAAATGCAGGCTTCAACAGAAAATCACCAACGCCGCCCATACATCTTTCGCCAGAAATGCTCTCCTTCAAGACCGAAATCAATTCTTGGCCCTTATTAATGACGAAGGTAGAGTCCGCCGATCGACCAAGTCGGAGATACTAGGAAAGGCAAGGGTAATGAGCTACGAGGACCTCGAAAGAGCACGAGTGCAACGTGCTACGAAAGAAGAAGCCAAAGCAAATGGAAAAGCAAAACGTAGTAGCAAGCCTGCTATTACTACTCCAGATTCAGAGGAAGCCATTGCGACCAAGGGAAAACGTGGTCGCAAGCGCAAAAGTGCTGCGCTACAAGCAGATCCGTCAAAGACAAAAGCTAAAGTCGTGCGGATGGGCGACGAGCCACAACCACTGGAAGCTCCACTTGCGCAGATGAGTAGAGTACATATCACAGAGGATGAGATCGCACCACAACCATGGCAGGTCCCAGTAGCGCACATGAGCGGCACACAGACTGCAGTGGATGGGATTGTTCCACAATCATGCAGAGCTCCAGTAGCGAGGATGTGGTAATGAAAATTGTCGAAGATGTAATCGAAGAGTGATGGATCTTGGCTCGAACTCGATTGACGTAGACTTGTATGGGCTGCTGCAGTACAGTAGAAAAGTCGGCCATCAGCGCAATGAGATGCAATAGAGCTAGGCTCTAAGTGATCCTTTGCTATGCTGTTCATATCTTGTAAAAGCGGTTTTCATGTCTCGGAATCATCTTTTCTATGCCTTTTCATGTCCGTCGTGCCCACCTTCGTTGTGCAAACCATTGTGATGGCCTATCGCGCCTTATAGCGGCTTGTCGTCGTTGTCCAACCTTGTGCGAGTGTATAGTATGATGAAGTTTCAACGGTCAAGTCTCTGAACATGGTTGAGTAATTACGATATCGAAGGATGATCGAGAACGAGGGTGCTAGCTTGTGTAAAGTGACATAAGAGAGATGGAGTTCAAGAAGCAATTAGCAGAGTGAACGAGGTTAGGCTGCAGCCGAGCCTCACTCTAGGGTATACCAAGAGCTTACTAGCCACAGACTTGGCTTGCTTGCTTACAGAGCATTGAAAACTCGGTTATTATAATGCGGGACATCCAAAGCGTATCGCGCTAGCTGGGATCGTTATCTTTCCGATTGGCAAGTACAGATTGGCGTGCCACCTTGCATGAAAACGGTATGTTGTGGCCGCCATAAGGCTGATGATGACTTCCCACCATCTTGACGAGGCCCTAAGGCTCGAGTATGACCCTTCTCTGAGCATCAGAAGTGATGCGGATTGGATGGTGGAGTTGTGGTGTAGGAGGCCTTCCACGTTATGAGATGAGGCTTCCCGCGGATTGGGCGCGAAAGCGACGATGACGCTGGTATTTTTCCCGGTAGTAGCGGCTGGGAGTTTCGAGTGAACCACCAGCACACTGGGCAAGCCCAACAACGCAATTATTCAGACGTGTGTAGGTTTCCGATTGCTTTGAAGTCTAAGTACCCATGACTTTTCTCTCTACGCAGTGGTTCTCGCGACACAGTGAGGGATATTATCTATAATATAGCGCTTATATATAGCGCTACTCTTAATACGCCTGTCTATACAAGTATCGGAGGTTACTATAACGTTATTATATAGTAACTTTTCCTTTATATTCTCAGTAGTTTTCTATCTACTATTATATGCGGTTTATAATGCATTTTAGGCATCTTAAGGAAGCTCAGAGGAATCCACAAGGTTGCCATCGGCCATCCCTTTGTAATCAGGGAAGGTGACGATGGCAGGCGCGGATGAAGGCGGAGCGTCTGAGTCAATTGATACGAATCCATTAACGAGCCCGTTATATACCAGTCAACCCCCTTTAGAAGCATTCTTAGCCGCCGTAGCTCGACATATGGCCTTGTGCTCTTTGAAATCGGCGACCTGGCAAGCTCGCCCACAGTACATGACCCCGTTGCACCTCCCGCACCACATCGCCTGTACTGGAACCATGTGGCACTTTGCGCATTGAGCCGATGTGGCACTCTTGTTTCCACTTCCGCTTTCTACCACTGCCAATAAATCCTTCGCTGTCTCTCTTGCCAATCTCAACACCCGCTGTTCACCTAAGCTGACGTGCGCTGCCGACCATGCGTTCCCGTTTGGAGTATAGAAACCCACTGCGAGTTGCTCTTCTAGCTTTTCTAATCCAGTTCCGAAACCTTCGAGAAGATTAGAAATCGATTCGATTAGAAACCGCAGGATTTCCATCTCATTCGAATCGCTGATTTTGTCAAATACAGCATCGATTTGGTGGGGCACAATCACCCCAAGATCGGATTCGGTCAACCGTTGGATACGGAGGTATCGAAGTACGCTACTTGGCAGCGGGTCGGTGAGAGTAAGAGAGATAGTAGAGGTCGAATCGAGTCCAGCTGATACCCACAGTTTATGCTTTTGCTCAAAATATGGCGCCATAGGATGCGTCGTAAGAATAAGATCATAGCTATCGTTGGGATTACCGGGCAAGACAAAGCCGTACAGACGTAAAAGTCGATTGTTTGGGATAGGACCGTAATTGATATAAACCTAGAAGAACAATATTGAGCAAACGTATTGTCTTTGTAGCAGCGATGGAAAAGAAGACGGATATATACCTGATCACCGGGTTTGTAATCTTTTCCAGCAAGAATAGAGAGATTTCCAGACGAGACATCATAGGTATGACACTGCTCAACCTCGGACGAGTGGTTCAACATGTCTGCGAAGGGCGCCAAAAGTCGAATAGAATCTCCACTAGGCAGCTTAAAATCCATTGCACGACTCCAGATGGTGCAGGTTGCCCACTTGTACTAAATAAATGGGAATGAGTGTTAGCAGCCGACTCACAGCACCTTTTAGGTGGTGTATACTTACATCTTCGATGGTGAACTTGTCGAGTGGGAACAGTTCTGGCCATGGTCCAAGTAGTCGCACTACCAATTCCTTATAATCGGCCTCGATCTGTTGATCCAACTGCTTCGTGGTCGCGTAGAGCGAACTTCCAGCGCAAAATTCCAACTCGGCCTCGGTGAAGAAGATGCTCGAAGTGTAATTCGCAGGCAGTGCCGCCACATGGCTTGCCAGGCCATCACCAAACCCGCGCGATCGAACAAATAGAATATAAGTAACTAAGGTGTCATCTACAGACAAGAGCGGCTGTGCTGAGAGAAGGGCTGGCCCAAGGATAGGATCAGCATAGGCGTGTTTCACTGTCCAGAGAACGCGGTGTGGAATGGTGAGAATGGTTTCCCCTTTTTCAAACTGCCGCAGCGTTCTAACACCGCGCCCAGTATCCGAGAAGTCGGCAAGCTCCAGGTCATCCAAACCTGACGCTCCAGATTCTTTGAGCCAGCTTTCCATATTCCCTTGTGCTAACTAAAACTCGGACAGGCTCTGTGAGGTTTCAAAGTCGAGGACCTATATTTATCAGGCTTTTGATATATCGACAGCCTCTCGAACTTGTCTTTCATCAATATCTAAGAGCTAAGAAGATAGGAAAGCTTTCTTAACGCTCTAAGATTAGTTTACAGCCTGGAAGGATTCCAGCGATATCCAAGTTTCAACTGGCAGGAGAGAGTAGGATTGGATATGTTAGAGAGTGTGCGCGGGAAGCCAGGAAAGGCGAAGTGGCGAGGACGATGCAAATTTAAGTTGATCCTCACGTGTCACGTGGTAGGTTATCTCTGAGATGTTTTTCCAGGCACTTATCTTGCGAATTCACATCCTTTTAAACCAATTCTTGCTGCTTTGGGGTTTTGCCGCCTGTCACACCAACCACTCCACCCACCAGGAGTGTGCCTAAAATTGCGGACCTCAGAGTCGCTTGGCAACTTTGGGAATCATATGTTCTTTCGTCATGATTACCTAATCAAACACCTTTGTGGTTGTACTGTACCGTATAATCTGGTTTATACCGGAAACCCTCACCAGGCTTTGAGTTATTCCGGGCGTGGGGGAGTTTCCGGTATAAACCAGACGGGCCAGATTATACGGTATACTCATCGTGCCTGTTCTGAATCCACTTTTCCCTGCATTGTCTGAGATTGTGATGCTTTGATTCGCTGGACCGCCTCCCGACGGGAAGGATCCGTCCCGGTGCCTAAACTCGGGCAAGCCAATCATTGTAACTTATGGACTACCAGGCCACAGCCTCTAGCAACACCTCACAGCCAATGCTGTCGGCGCCCGTCACTCACCCCCGCCTATTCACCACGAAGCAAATGTCGACAGCTGCCCAAGAGTGGAGGAATAAACTACACTGGCTTCCTTATCTTGCTATCAAGTCCATGGTAACATCATCGTTCGCATGCTCAAGCACGACAATTGCCCCATGGCGCAACAGTTGTAACTTTACAGCAGACCCCTCCTTACTACAATCTCCTCTCGCATCCGGTCGTTGGTGCCACGAGGCTTGAACGTGAAACACCTCCTTATTGATAATCTAGCTAACTAAACCAGATATCCTTGCTAGGTCGTACATGCGTTTTGTATTCCTGTTAAAAGGCGTTGACTAACTACCGGATGTGGGGGGAGACTGTGGTGTTCACTCGCCCTCACCACGGGCAAGCGGCTACCCGATTAGGCCTTTTAATCCTTGACTTCCAAACGCCACTTCCAACTTTTGCCAAGCCGTAGTGATTTGGGAGGAAAATCATAAAATCACTTCCGGGACCTTGGAAGCTGACTGCGGAGGGTCCGGAAGTAAAATTATGATTTCCCTAATAAATCACTGCGGCTTGGCAGAAGTTGGAAGTGGCGCCTGAAGCGGCGTGTGAAGTCAGGGATTATTGAAAGGCCTAATCGGGTAGCCGCCTGCCCGTGTGAGGCGAATGAATAAACATCGACTGCAGCTTTCCGAAGCCGCACGGCCCTGAAACACTTAACTACAATCGGCTTAACTTCATTTTTTCGCCGACCTCGCACTCTTTGGCTTCCCGAATCAGTCAGGAGCGCAAGGAACTTCCTATGGCTACATAACAAGACTTCCAAAGTATATTTCAGCCAAAACTAAGTATTCCGCCGCTCACCGATTGCCAATTTACTGCTTTTGTCAAGCAATCACCATGTCGGTCGGCGATGTCCTTGGTATCGTGACTATCCTCATCAAAGTGGGCAAGGATCTCTACAATCGGATCGACTCCATCAAGCAAGCTCCCACCGACCTTCAGCTACTCACCGACCAGCTTGAGGTTGTGTCGAAAGTGCTCAAGGAGTCCGAAAACGACATCATGGCCTACTCGTCAGGGTTTACAAGGATGCTAAATATCCTGAAAAGTATTCAAGACTCATACAATAAATGCGCAAAGACCCTGGGCGTCGAACCTGCTGGAATTATAATTGCGGCACAGAAGACAGCTTTTCATGGCAAAAATTTCACTAAACGGGTGGTGATTTTTGCTCGAATCCCTATCATTCTCGCCGAGATTCGGGAGAAGGCCGTACAACTTGACAAAATATCTAGCATCCTGACTGTTTCAATTCTCTCAGAGGTACGGAAGCACCAAAAAAATTCGAATGGGAATGAACCTCATAAATCTCCTGTCGCGATCGACACTACTTTGCACGATGATTGGCGGTACCTGAACCTTAGCACGGGATTCGTCAGCATCGACCGGATGGTGGCAAACCTTATGAAGGAATGCAAAGACCTTGAGCACCTGCTCCAGGAGACTACTCTGGTTCCTGACACATCGGCCGTTGAAGATTATGAGGCGCAGAACCCAGAAGGAGCATCTTTTTGGAAAGATCGATTCCAGAATGGCAACCTATACGCCTCAGCTCTTCGCTATGAGGTAATGACGCTTGAAGCATCCCTAACACTTTCTTTACACTGGCCATGTTGCATACCACACTGACATCCCGCTCGCTAAACAGACATTCTATGTTTCTTGGGCACGCTTTGTACATGAAGTAGAAAAGTCTTTTATTCTCAAAGCGGTGCCCACCGGGATTTTTGAAACGGGAAACCTAGATTGTATTCGCGCAAAAGGGTCTCGTTATTCCATGAACCAAAGTGGCACACGTTGTCTTTCCACCATCAGGCCTCTCTGGCTACCCGCTCTTAGATCCGCTCTCGATCCCCTGCACAAAGGCTACGTAAAACCTGAGGACTATTTCAACTTGATACACGACTGTTCTTTGTCCGACGCACTGAGAAGGCTGGTTTTTGAAGGCGCAGGCTATGGTACGCTTGTCCAATGTGAAAGAGCCTCTGGCGATCTCGCCTTACCGGCGGCAATCGAGTCTCCTTCTGGTCACATCGGGTGGTTAGCAGCCCAAATCGTGGCCGTTCCAACACCCGATGAACTTGGAATCGTCACCTTACGGGATGTCATGGCATCAAGCAGCGATGCCCTCTTTGCTGGCTTCAGTGGTTCGCCCGGAGATGTTCACGTCTACGTTCGTTATCTGCAAACTGGCCAAATCGAGCGCAAGAGTCTGTCAAAGCAAGTTCGTCCGGTTGGAAGCATTTCCGTTGGGGTGTCATTGTCCATCCGTCGTGAGCTGGACTCGGGCGATCATGCCTGGAGCTGTGACCTTCGCATTAGCGAGTTCAAGGCATGTCAAGGTGGGGAGTATGTTATTACAGCATGTGACGGTTTAACTTCTGTCGAATTTTTTACAAGACCTCTCAAAACTTCGTTCGACGGTATGTTGAGCGGAATCAGGAACTCGTCAAATTTCGCCTTACCGGAATTTGACTGTACGCTTCTGGGGCCGTCCAAGGTATTTATTCACCCGCCGAAAGTTGGTGAGAAGGTTCAGGTATGTACTACTTCGCAAGAAACCTCGTCAGACATCTTTTGAAAGGCGATTCTTATTCTATAAATGGCTAGTTTGAGTACGACGGGTTCTGGTACGATTCAAGAGTCACAGCAGTGGACGGCGACGAGGTTGAGTTTCTCGATTGGGGAGATCTACTGAACGAAGACGAAATCGACATTACACAGGCTGGTCACAGTGGTGAAGCAGATGAGGAAGATGACAGCAGCCTGTTCTTCTCAGAAGAGCAGTTGACACAACTGGGAAAGGGCACGCGGCGGCTCTGGAGACCGTGGCAGAGAAACATCATCAGGTACGACATTCGACCTTATGGTTGCTTCCATATCGGCGACACAGTCGAGGCACCCGTCATGTACCCGGATTTCCGATTCCATTATCATATTATCGACAATTCGCAACTCTATCTGCCCGCTCGGATCGTTGACGTCCAGGGCGACAAGTATGTGATCGAATTCAGTCCAGCGTTTTCGGTTCATAGCTGGTGGCCAGGAAGGATACCACGGGGCGAAGAAGTCGAACTAGTACCGGGATCAGACATTAAGATCGAAAATCCGTTCGACTTTAATCGCGTAGTGGTTGATATGGATCGGGTGCGTCCATTCGTTGCGGGTCCACGACCAGTTCTGGGTGTACAGTCTTCGAAGCCGGTTGGGTGGAATTCGTTTCAAGGTATTCATCTCTGTGACCTTGAGGATCTTCTGGAGAAAAGTCTTTGGAACAATGACCGCGACAATGAGGGAGCGAAGAGCTAGAGCAAGCTTAGTCAAGATCCACGACGATGTCTCGGTGTGCTGCTCTCGCCAGTTGAAAATCAGATGCAGACGGGATCCTTGAAGTCTATAAACTGTATTAAGAGCTTTATGAAAGCTTTATTATACTGATAGCTCCTGCTCCTATCCGAGTTTCAATCGGTGCGAGGGAGTAGGTTTCACTGCTCGTTGAGATAGGCACCAAGGTCGAGCTGTTCACTAAGCATTTCGAGGATCTGGCAAATACTAAGAGACGGAAAGTATAATGGCTAAAACATGGCACATCTTGTCCGTCCATCTGCGGCGGCAAGATTGTAAGACGGGAGATGGGATGTAACCGAGATAATTTGGCACAACGCGACTCAAAATGTCTTTCAAAGACTTCAATCCGGCTTTTGATCGTCAAATGTTTTCGGGATCCTTGAATACTATAACTCTATGCAACAGCATTACAAAAAGTCAATGTCACTGACAGCTTTTGTCTATTGTTGATTCGAACCAATAAGAGGAATTGTATTTCAAAGGGCCCATCAAACTCCTCAGGATGATTTCAATCGTGATGAAGGTAGCTGCAACGACTCTACACCTGGCCACAAACGTGATCGTATTCCAGAACTCTCCCTCTCCCACACTTCAGACTCTCACGAACAATATCAACTCCTCCGGCCACTTCTCTTTTCAAATAACAGAGAAATCGATATGCGTCAACAGAGCATTCTCGTCGCATTCCGACACCACTAGACTAATGCTCATTCCACCAACAGCGTTTGAACTTTCAAACAAATTTCTCTCGGACCTTGAAGAAATTACCGCATCAACCTGGACTCTTCGTCAAGTTGATGTTGTTCTGTCAAACGCGTTAGGAGTTCACCTGAGTGCATTCATTAGCAACGTATACAATTTAACCTACGAAATCGGTAACCGAAATGAAGAAGGCTACGGATTGGATATCAAGGAGCGCCTGATTTCCATCAGAGGCAGCAGGGCTCGTGGGATGTGGTGGGCTTTGCGCAAATTACTTCAACAACTTTAGTTAACAAATGGATCAATCCCCCAAGGAAGATGCGTAGACTCGCCTGCCTACCCGGCAAGAGGCCTTATGCTGGATGGATGCGGGTCGTAAATGATACTCGCCCACATTCTTGAAAGATTTGTGCACCTGGGCCTCTTTCTTCAAGATGTCCGAGTTCCACTATCGTCTCAGCGAAATGGAGTCCTAGTGCCAACTTCTCTTGCTCCTAGGAGATTTCCCAATGGCTGGGTCGCAATCTTTATTGCTGTGGGTAGTTGGGGGGCTTTTCACGCTTTTGCAAGCTGGATGCTTGGCTAAGGAATAGAAAGTTCGCGATGGTAGGTAGATTCTTCGGTGGCCTCATTGCTAACTAATACGGCCTCTAGCTGGGTTGATTAGGCTGGCTTTGACATATAGGAGCCTTTTGATTTGAGCTATTGAAACATTCTTGACTTCTATCTCGAACATTGAATGTGGCACAAGAAGGTGCGCACGAACAGTTCCGCATGTTATTATCTCTAAGGTAATACGGTTAATGTTCTAGCCAACGCTTACTCGAGTTCAGGCTCAAAGTGGGTGTTCCTTTTTCGAATAACTGCTAGAAGACATTTAGGATTTGCGTTCGACTCGTAGCCCAAACCCCTCTTATGCATCACTGCAAGAGCAGGCTGACACAACCAGCGCAGTACAAACCCCTCTTCGTTTACAGCCTTGTTGTCCTCCGTTCTCTTTCTATCGCTCACGCTTTGATTGGTGGGATATCTATTCACTATGCCCTAATTTATCCAGGTACAAGAAATAGGCGACCCAGATATTACCAATATATCAAAAGCTTTGACCCTCGATTGATGAGCCAACGTCTGAGAATCATATTAGTGCAGCATATGTGGTCATACTACTTTGAACGCATAGCTGCAGCAATAATGTGATTACCAGTCTCCGATTCTGGTACCATGTTTCACTTTCTTTTGCTGGCGCTCGTACTGAGCGCGGCTGCTCAATTATTCGGACATACAGTAGAAGATCTAGCTGTCCCGAATGTTGTCGTCCGACATGGTGCCCAGGCGCAATTCAAGGTCGCAATTGGGCCTAGACCACCATTTAAGCCAATGCCTGCGTCTTCTCCTCGCGATAGGGAATGTGCTGTCAAGGGAGGGACTGCAGATGATTCGGCAGCGATTCGAGAAGCCATAAAATCTTGCGATGGAGGTGGACGAGTCGTGTTCGCGAAGGGCACGAAGTACACCATTGGCAAAGCTCTTGATTTGACGAAGTTGAAGAATATTGACCTAGGTTAGCTTTGCACAGTTCCAGACGCGCAAGACATACTAACAAAACTGCCAGACATACAAGGAACCATTACCTTCAGCTCTGACAAAAGCTACTGGTCCTCTGCCGCTTTCAAGCACGGCTTTCAAGACGCCACCTCCTACTTTCAGCTGGGTGGTACAGATGTTAACGTGTATGGCGGTGGAACAATTGATGGCAACGGTGGAATATGGGGCGGCCAAGGAAAGAGACCTATCCTGTTCGCCATAGTTGGAATGAATGGAGGTCAAATTGCCGACGTGACTATGAAGGACTCTCCGCAGTGGTTCAATATCATCAAGGATAGTCAGAATGTTGTCTACAGCAATATCAAGATTCAGGGCAAGAACCACAATACAGACGGGTGGGAGTGAGTATCGCTGATACCTTTCCCAGCGCGCAATACTGATATCAAACAGCACCCTTAAGAGCAGTAACATCGTAATCCAAAACTCGCGCATCGACAACGGCGATGATTGTGTTTCCTTCAAACCCGGCAGCATAGACATTGTAGTCCAAGGTCTCGTTTGCTCCGGCTCCCATGGCATCTCCGTCGGGTCGCTCGGCCAATACAAAGGCCAAAACGACATCGTCGAAAACATCTACGTCTACAACACAACCATGTCCAACGCATCCAACGGCGCACGCATAAAAACCTGGGCAGGCCACGGCACAATGAACGGTGTCGGTTCCGGTGGCGGTGGCAGCGGTCGCGTCGATAACATCACATTTGAGAAATTTCATGTCAGTGGCGTGGATAGCGCTATCATGATTACGCAGTGCTATGGGGAGAAGGATGCAGCGAAGTGTAAGGCCGATCCGAGTAAAGTTTCCATTTCTAATGTCTTGATGAAGGATTTTACGGGGAGTTCGAAAGGGAAGGTGGGGAGTATTGAGTGTAGTGCTCCGGGTAGTTGTAAGAATATCAGGTTGGAGGGGATTAAGGTTAGTGGGGGAAAGATGAGTTGTTCGGGTGTTAAGGTTGCGGGGTGTTGAATTATTTAGAAGGAATGGAGATGGCATTTTATACGAACCGCGTTTGAACGTTATATCTTAAGCGAGTGGGGAGATGTCATACCCCATTTGCTGGCCACGAGATCTTAACCCAAACGAGGATGATGACCTTCCAATTCGCGGAAACTAACCGGAAATCCCAAATCAGTCACGCTCTGGAAGTTTCAAAGACAGCCGTCGTACTCACTCGGCTGTTTTCGATCGATCTCTTCCGGCTATCCCAATTTCCTTTGTGGAAACAATTTCGCACACAAGATCTTGGTCCAGAAAATGGTCTCCATGGTGCCTACAATACTGAGACAGACCAAGATGAAGAGCTTTGATTTACCAGTAACCCCCAGTTGCTCAAAGCTGAATGGCGGTGGTGGATCAATTGAGTTCAACGATTCATTGTTTTTGAATGGCTGTTTGGTGGTCGTTCAATGATCGAGTTGATGTGGAGATTTTTTGACTTCTGGAGTAGGGGGACAGCGTTGAGCCTGAGGAAGAGAGCGTATAGCGTTTCGTCATACAAGGCGTCCATACTCCCGCTCGTCTGGTTTGTGGTTTTGGCAATTTTCGGATAAGCATTGCCGAGGTTGGGTGGGTAAAATGTAGAACCAGAGTTTGAAAAAGAAGAATTTGATAATACAATTTCGAAAAGGGAATACAAGTTCTTTCTTGGGATTCAGAGTCAAGAGGTGAGTTTTATACAGTTGTCACAAGGCGGTGGACCGCCGGAGGCGGTGCGTTTTACCCTGTTTGGTTAGCGTTGCCACCAAAGCCTGCCGATGACTTTCATTTCAACTTCCTCATTTCTATCGAATCCACAACTTCGGTACTCCTAACCAAGTCTCATTTCACACTAAGGGTAATTTTGAGTGCTCGATGCGTTACAGAGAGATGTCTTGTTCTCACGACAGACTGGAGCACTTACTGAACCATAAGAGTAGCATCCATCCACTACTCTTTAGTGGAAGTGACTAGTCCCACCTCCTGTAAGATGATGGATGTAACTCTTGAAACTTTTTCTCTAGACGCGACTTTATCATCTAGCGACTCGCAGTATAAGTCCCGCCTCGACTATTAGAGCAATGTTTTCATCAAGCCCCAACCCCGAGCAGTCCCCTCCTGAGCTCTTCTATACTCGTCACTCCCCGCCCAGCAATAACGCAGGAATTACCTATCCACCTATCATATTCCTTCACGGTGGCGCATCCTGTCATCTAGAGTTTGACCCTGTCGTCGGATTCCTCTCCAACGACCACGAATGTATACTCGTCGATCTACCCGGCCACTCGGGGTCCAGAGCCATTCCCTTCACGGAAGATACCGCTGTCGATGGCATCGCCCACATCATTACGACGCACGTCAAGGGCAAGAAGGCACATATCGTTGGTTTATCATTGGGTGGTCACATGGGACTGGCATTGGCGCAAAAATACCCAGAATTGGTGCTGAGTTTATTCTGCACGGGATGTGTTTTGGGCGGGCTGAAGAGATGGTTCTTGTCTCGGCCACGGCTGATGGCTTGTATTGAAATGGGAGCGGGTAGAGCTATCACTGAAAGCATGTTCTGGTACTCCCTCGGTGTGGAGAAACCGATTGCGGGACTTAGGGATGAGTTGTTGAGGAATCACTCCATGGCAACGCTTACTGGCGTATATAATGCGTGCACTGCGACGAGTTTGGTGCGGCTTGCCCAGGTTGAGGATGTGAGGATTGCTATTGTGGCGGGCGGGAAGCAAGATAGTGTTGATGGGACGAGGGAAGCTGGAAGGGTGCTTAAGGGTCAGAATCCCGCTTGTAGGGCCTTTGTTGTGAGAAGGGCAAATCACTGGTGGGATGTACAATTTCCGGAGCTGTTTGCTCAGGGGGTAAGAGCTTGGGTCGATGGAAGGGAGATGCCAGAGGAGTATGAGGTGTTGGAGTAATGGAGTATGACTTCAAGGAACGATATGCAAAGACTTGATAAGATGCATCAACATTCACCTCGCGCGTTCAGTCATTCAGCCCTTCGGGATACGACCAATCACTCTCCGCACTATCCGCAGCACCAGGCCCTGCAATTGCGATACCTAAGCTAGCCGAGCCCTCGGGCGGGTTATGCTGCTTCTGTGACTCCCCTTTGGCCTCGAATCGGACTGCACACTGGAATGCAGTTTTTTTTTTTGAGATTTGACAATTCACGTCTCCTGCACCTTTCTCGTTATTAAAGGTGAGCCATATCATAGGCAGTCTTCCAGTTTCGAGACACTGTCCAGAAAATCAGGCCGATATCCATCAAGATAACGTGCGGCGTAGCTCACCAGTGGGCTTGAGAAGAAGGAAATTGAGAGAGATGGTAAGTTGTCCGACACTTTGAGTTATTTGATAATACATACTATATGGCTATAGCTATAAGTCGTTAAAATAGCTACCACGATAATATCTATACTGGCAGCTCCTAAATGGGCTTTACTTTCCAAAACTGGTTTTCATTATTTTTAAACCTACGAATGAAGAATGAGCTTATGTACTCCTATGTAGAGTAGACCTACGAAGGTAGGGCGACTAAGAAGAATAGAGTAACATCTACATGTAGAGTGAATATACAAGTGTAAACCGAACTTACTTGGTATAAATCTAATGTCGATAAGTAATCTTGCAAGGGCATAGCGAACCTGTATGAGGGAAACACTTATGTAGAGATGTAAACATCGTATAGTCGAAGTGAAGATCCATATAGAATGTTAACAAAGAATATGAATACTCAAGCTTTATCAATATCTACTCAGCCCCTGAACATGATATTGTTATAAGATGATTGTGTTGAGCTAGTACTTCCTCCCTAGGATAAAGATGACTAGAGCTAGATTGTCTCTAAGACGGAATGCCATTTGTCATCCTACATATGCGCCGTGCTGTGGCGCATCGTCATCCATGGTAGATGTGTAAAATGCAGCAGTTCTCGACTCAAACATATTCCAGCTCATTCTGGGCTGCTCAGTTTCCACACCAGTCGATCTTACCGAGAAGGCATCCTTTTACTTGCGCTTGCTTGAAGCTCGTAAGACGAGACGACCTCGCCTCCAATTTCGGCGTGGAAAGCATGTGGTTAGAAGTCGACGCTGTTGAAGGAGATCGGCTCGAAATCCCGTTTGGTTTTTCTTAATCTTAGAGTCGAGACTTCGATCGAATTTGAGTGGAGCAACAAATCAAATGCGAGCTTGGCCAACATTAAGCATGACTGAGTTTAGATATATCTCATGAACACCTCTTTTCATTGCTTTCAATTGGCGTTGACTTTTGGCAGGATTAGTGACTCAGGGTCACAATATGAAAGACTATTAATCTGAAACGAGCCACACTCTTCACCGGTAATTTGTTCATCCATATTACAGGCACCGTGCCCTGAATCCAAATCCAGAGGTGATACCTCAATAATAAAAGCTTGAGAATGCTCCACCTACGTCAAGGAAAAGTTGGGGAAGATGGTGCTTTATCCGGTAGCAACGCTACTGAGGGCAGCGTTGCTTGCGAGTTATTCGGTGGGATGGATGATAACGGAAACAACGAATACGCTGGTGGAGTTGGATAATTCTTCAAGCAATGATCTCTCAATTCCCTCCTCGAACGAGAATATTCTTTTGGACCAGATTCGAGATACACCAGAACAAAAAGTCACAAATGCATGTCGACTTCAAGGACCACCAGGAGGAACAGGATTCCGAAACTATGCCGGCGCAGCCAAACAAGCCGCGGCGACATCTGTAGGCCACATGAAGACGGGCATGATCTTTGTGGATTTCTCAGATGTGCC
Source organism: Tothia fuscella (assembly GCA_010583015.1). Taxonomy (NCBI): domain Eukaryota; kingdom Fungi; phylum Ascomycota; class Dothideomycetes; order Venturiales; family Cylindrosympodiaceae; genus Tothia; species Tothia fuscella. The sequence continues at coordinate 19,337 of MU007134.1, forward strand.
CGCAACAGAGACTCCAAAGAGTACGTTTGACAAGTTCATGCCGGACGCTGCCAAATGGTACTATGATGCATCTTATGGCAGATTGAACATGACCATGGAAGCCGACACAACGAAATGGCACCGAATGCCTGGAATAAGTTCGTCTTACAACATCAACAGACGCCTCACCTATCCCATATTTGCCAAATACCTTAATGATGCCGCCAAATCAGCTTCTCCGAAATTTGGAAACATCGATGTCCTATATGTCACCGCTAATAGAGCCGCGAAGGCAATTACTACTTCACCAACATACATGGGCCCTATCAAATATGCGTCCGGACAATCAAAGCGTGCCGTAATGTTTGGAAATGACTTTTACAACTGGGGATTCAAAGAACTGAACCACGAGACCGGGCACACCATGGGACTTCCAGATCTTTACCCACTTGACGGTTCTAACAAGCCCACGACGTTCTATGTTGGAGGCTGGGATTTGATGGGACTTATCTCCGGACCCGCTCCAGATTATTTTGCATGGCACAAGTGGTTGTTAGGATGGATTGATGATGATCAGGTGAGTTGCATTACCATGAAAGGTAGTTCTCAGCAGACGATATCCCCACTTCACGTTAAAGGCGGTACAAAAATGGTCGCAATCAAATTGAATGAGACTACACTTCTTGGGATTGAGCTTCGAACGAAGGGTGGAAATGATGTGCGAACTTGCTCAGAAGGACTGGTTTTCTATACGATTGCTGTCGATAAAGGGAGCGGACGGGGCTGTCTTGTTGTACACGATCCCAGGCCGAGTAAGGCCAAGGAATGTAGTGCTAGGGGTGGCCAACTTTCTGGCGCTGCTATGGATTTTGGGAAGGGAGAGAAAGACATTAGTCTACCGCAGTTGGGGGTGACGGTCAAGGTTACAGGTAATGTGGATGGGAACTACCAGTTCACTATCAACTACGAAGGTGGTCGGTAGGTGGAAAGGTACCCAATCTGTTCCTTCTTAGACGCTCGATCAAAAAGAAAGAGACAGGCATTTTTCGAAGGTGCGCTAACTAGGAAGGTCGTCGACGAATTCATCGAAGGTGTGCTGGCTTTGAAGGTCCTCACTCTATGGTCGTGTCTTCAAGTGGTTCGGACCGATATAAAATCTTAAACCATAAGTATTGCGTACGGACACCTTGTCTCGTTTTCCTGCGTGAAAGTTGTGATGCGCGACACTCGATAACTGCAGTGCAGTCCTAGCTGGTTGAGATGATCTATCTATCCACGCTTTCAGTCTAAACGTAACAAAGATTTTGTCCCTGCAGGTACTCCAAAGTGGATATTCTTTGAAGCTTGCGAGCTCGCCCCCGGGTAATACGAGTATGGTTTTTGAGAGCTTCGATGCTTTTGTTTCAGTAAATGGTGACTGTGACAAAACCGTCAACCGAAGCGGACTTGGAAAAGTCTGGGACCCATTTGATCCGCTCTGGAAGCTCTTCGTCCTTTCCTTCCAAATTCAACAACACGGTCAGCACTCCAACTCTATTGTATTCATGTGTGCCTGCTTTAATCGACTGTAGCAAAAGACACTCTGTGACCATGTTGCCATTTCGATCACGCGTGAAGAGCGGCAGAAAGTGAATTTCTGTCCCCTCACAATCCCATAAACTTAGTCTGCATTGGTACAATCCTCCGGATTCGATTTCTTCGTCTACGTCGCGTTGGTAGACGTCCTCGCAACGAGAGAAACTCTGAGACCACTGCCCCACTCTACCAGCTAATTGGATACATCCACCCTTCAAAGGACCAAAGGCATCTCCTCCAAGATGTTCAATACGTGCTGAAAGAACATCAACCAGCAGGTCGCGCCTCTCGTACTCATGAACGATAATGTCTTCAATACATGCTGATAAAAAATCAAGAGCTGCCCAAGACCATGTAGGGCCTGCTAAAGGATTAGATGGATATGCAATCTAGAAATGCAAGACTTACACCTGTAATCAACAAGGTGCAGCTTATGATCCTTTCCATCTTCTACATTGCACAAGTCCCAAACCAGATTGTACGGTAGCTCTTTCTTCCAAAGTCCGGCAAGATACTCATCATCAAAAAGCGGCTGAGGGGATTTTGCAATTCCAGCCACAGCAATGAGTCGATCGCTTGGCACTGTGATGCTGCATCTTAAATACGTCCCCACAAGCTGGACCCAAAAGGAAGCCATGTCTTCCTGGCACATTTCGTGCCAGTTCTTAAGACTAATAGGTAGAATATTTCCATCCAACTCCATGTATTCTGGGTCCCCGGGCTCGCCATCTGGGTATGTCTCGCATGCTTGGAGCATCCGACATTCCCAGAACAACTGGGATGTATAGTGAATGGTCCGTGGGCTAAGCATTCTTTCTTGGAGAACCCAGCCTCGCCTGTTCAAAGAAGACCTTGATACCCATCTCCCCCAGGGTTCATCAAGAGTTGATAGGTAAGTCTGGTCATGCCCGGCGTAGTTGATCCGCAGTCTGTTTTTGGAAACCCAGCAAGGATCTCTCTCCTGAAAAAGAGAGCCTCCATCATCAGAGCTTCCGGTTGCAGCAATATTGCACACGCAGCTCTCGTAAACGTTCTTCATCTGCGCGGATTCAATCTGCCAATCTTCCAATGAGTCTTGGACAATGCAAAGAGAATCAATCCATATGTAACGAACGCCAAAGTCCTGTGTGACTTTCATGGCATTCCAGAAAACGGAAGAAAGCTCTGCAAATGGAATGCCCAGTTTGAGGGCAGAAATGTTGGAAGTTACCAATTTCAAAACATTCGTTGCTGCCCATCAATGGCTCAATGTTATATAGCGCGAGTCTCCCCTCTGAAGCTCTGAAGTGATTACAAGCCGGGGAGGAGAGGAATCTTCTACAGATCCCACGTCAATCAGTCTTGTTGGAAGCCAGTCGACAGGCATTCGTTGTTGGTGGCATTTTGGGTGGCTAGCAAGACAAATGCTGAGCCATTGCTGAGTCTGAGATTTACATGAAAAAGAATTGGTGTGTGTCGAATGAGTAGTATTGTTGTCTAGCTCGTTAATAGATTCTACTGGACATTAGCAGCGAATATACTCCTGCACAATTCTTTTTTCCTGACTTTCCATTTTCAAGTCTACATTATTGAGATCGGGATGATTGGCACTAAGTCGTCGCCCATTTTCGTCGAGAGGCTCTATTTCAATCAATGCAAAGCGGTCTGTCTGGTTTGAATAAACCAAGGCAACTTCGAAGCTCTTGAGTCTGTCTACTTGTGTTGTCTGCTGCAAAAGGGTAGCCTTCACTGCTAAGGCCATCCGGCAAAGAAAACATCCATTCCCAGCAGATTTGGAAGCATAGGCAGTCGACAAATAAATTCTAGCTCTTGTAAGTTTCAAAAAGATGCTTTGTTCCCTAGGATCAGAAGACGGCTGAATCAACAGTGAGCGACAAATTGTGCATACTACACTGCTATTTTCTCGCCGGTTGGACTGTAATGATCTCCTTCTTCGCTTGTGTTGAAGTCCAACACTTTGGTCCGACATTTCTTCATCTGCTGCGGGGTCCTGCTTGTCCATCCAGAAGGCACAACGGATGTGAGGTCAAGTCGAGGTACTTAAATCTATGGACTCACTATGGATTTCAGTGTCAGATCACGCGGAGTGAGGATATTTGTCGGAGAGGGCACAAACTTCGATAGTTGAAGGTCATGGGTTTACATGTAGCTGTGCTGGCACGCAGGTCTGAAAGTGTGGCAGTGTACGAAAGTCGCTACGCCGAGCATCTTAGGAGAATTTACGGCCCTGAAAGAAGAACCAATTAAGTACCAAGAAAATCTATAAAAGCCTCCACGAATTTCAAGTCCGAATAAAACCAGAAATATACTCAGAGTTCCTAGAAATCAATTCAAGATTCAGACGAAAATTCTCTCCAGAATTTTTGAACGGTCCTTTTCAAAGTGAAAGGGATAAAGAAGAACAATTAGGATTAAACCATTGTTATATACACTATTTGTGGAGGCCCGAGTCTACACCTGGAAGCTTGTTATTCGCACATTTTATGATAGGACAGACTTGGCTGATATCCTCGCACTAAACAGATTCGCACAGGTCCGGGGCGCTGCAAGCTTCAGAGCTTCTTGAAATCTGCCATGCTAAGTACGAAGTGTTGCTTAGCTCTCCAGTCATCCTTGATTGAAATATTGCGAAATGCTTACAAAATATAAAGCGATTCGGATTAGCTCTGTTAGTGCGAGTGCACGAGAGACGACAGAGTAGTCTAAGCAATTGAAACAGAAGTTGAAGCAAGCCTCGCTTTAGCTGGACCAAACAAGATCTGGGAAGAAAAGAGTATCCGTCGGTAACATGATACTATTAGTGCATGGACAATAAAACTCTATAGATGAATAAAAACATCGATTAGCTTAGCATTATTAGCCTTCGTGCCATGCGGTGGCTAACCGTTTCCCTAATTTCTCTGCTGCGAAAATCCAATGAAGCTGCCTAATCATAGGCACTTATCGACTCTCAACTCCTCAGACGTCTCAAGGAGGGTTCGTGAGACTCACTCCGCCGATAAGCTACTCTCAACGGAAATAAGGAGGAAGTACTACATACATGATTCAGAATGCAACGCTTGAGACACATTGATATCAAGAGCTTCATTGCAGAACTCAGCGCAGCTCTTGTAGTTCTTGTACGTATGGCATAGGGCTGACCATGTTCTTGATCACACACAAGCCCAAACGGAGCTCTCCGTCCCTGTTGTCACTGGGTCCCCCGTCATCCAGAGCATAGCTTGGGAAGAAAGACAAGGATGAGACCGCCGTGAAGATGATGTCTTTCAAAGTTGCCTAGAAGGTGTGATATGTGCGTGCATCATCCGTCTTTCCAATATACCTGGAGTCAGACCGAGTCTATCGCATCCTTACTGTACTCTTGGGCTGTTCCATTTCGCGACTAGATTTATTTCCGTCGCATCCATGATGCGTACGAGATCCTGGGGAAGTTGTGCTGTGGTCAACAGAATACCAGAGCAGCTAAATTGACGTCCAATCTGAGGGGTGATGGATCATCCTCTTCACCCTTTCACGATGATCCGTCCCGTTCAACACCTACTTCATGAATAGCATTTCCATCCACCTCAGATCTTGACCTGCCCTCTAGCTCATACCGCACTGGAGCATCTAGCTCCGACCGTTTTACTTCACTGGTCTCCAGCTCCGGCTTCTCAAATCTCTCCGTCGTGGCGTCTGCCCTTCGCTTTCGCCACCATACAAAGTAGAATATCAGTCCACCTAACAAGGCAAATGCAATTATCACAGCCGCGGCTATCCCCCCTTTAGCACCCGAAGAAAGACCAGATGACATGGGTGCAGGAGAGACCCTAGTCTGAGATGGGGTGGGAGGGTTGTTTGGCGCTACGGATGTTGCACTTGACTCGACGATTGCGATCGTACTCGATGATTTGGCTCTCCTTGGGTTCGGATTTAGTGTCCCACAACTGGTGGCGCGACAACTGATGAGATCGAAGGTGTCGTTGCCTGCAGACTGCACGACGCATTGGTTTGACCACTCCGTGCACAGGTAATACGGAATCGTTTCTGTGTAAATGGACATGTCCGGCGCGTACGTCGCGTTGCAGATACAGGAGTAGGATAGGGTTTGCTAGACCTAACTTTAGCATTTGTTTTCCACTGAAGCTGAGATGTCCGTACTGCATCGCACTGATTGGAAATTGTGGTATTTCCACAGACTGCCGGACAAGACACCAATTCTGTTGCACACCAGAACTCTCGCGATGAGAGCGCGATAGAGTCCGGCTGAATACCGCAACAAGTACTGCCGATAATCTGCGCAAGCACTATGCTTGTGGATGGGACGATGGTGAGTATCACGAAAGATCGCATTGTCAGAGGCCGGCCCGTAGAGAACGCTATCCACCAAAAAGAGTGTTGTTGACTCTACGGAAATGAAATCTCTGAATCTACGGGAATCAAGTAAATGTCAGATTAAGAGCAATAGGATATTGGTGACCAGAAGAGATGGACGTCTAAAACCATGGAAGAAAGTGAGCACAGCGTAATCGAGATCCAGACAATCGTCATTTCGGAAGGAAAGCGCCGTACGTCCTACCTGCATCATTGAGGCTGAAAATAGTTCGTTGGCACGGGACGATTTGCGAAACGGGACGCTGTTATTGGACGGACGAACCGAATACGGGTTTGCAATGCAGAAGCTACAGATGCAAAGGCAGGCCTTGCAGCTTTCTTATCTGATTAGGTATAGAACATGAAACCATCTGGGGGCCTTGAAGAATGCAGTGTACCCCGCATACCAAGTGTTAGCATCGAAAGTTTGCCATGATTTCCCTTCATCTCCCCATCTCTTACATTATCATGGACTTCCTCATCTACTCCACGATTTGATGTCACATAATATAGATCCGAGTGCGGGCGGGACAAGACTCTTGAGAAATCAAGTATTCCTCCCTTCATATATCAACGGTTTGTTGCCTCAACCAATATCGCATTGTTTCGTTTCGCGATCTCCTCCCATCTCCTTCGAATAAGGCGCTTTGTTAGAGAAGCTGATAGTAAGCTATGTTAATATCAGAGACGCTTGTGAAGTAACAGGAGAAGCTGGACTGCTTAGGATATAATCGTTCCAAGGACATCTTCACAGTGAGTAACTTCGCACAGCTCTTTACCGAATTGCTCAATCGATGGTCCCGTTGAAGTTGGCGATCAATAGTAGCAGATATCACATTTGCTTCTCTGGAAGGTAGGCTGCTGCTATTGTCTAAAGTTGCCTTGTCCCGTAAAGACGCCCATACGGCCAATGGACGACGAATCTCGCATGAAGCTGTAGGCAAGTATTGTAAAACCCGATTACTGCTTTGTCGGAGCAGAAAATCCTCGCCCAGAAACTTGTGCTCTTTCTTGCTTATAGTAGGAGCGTAGTGGATTCTCAGCGGAGAGCATAAGTGCAGTTGTTTTCGGCATATCTCTCTAACAGCACATGTTTGTACGCCTGTGACTTTGGAGAAAAGGGCCCGGTTTGATGTACTAAACTAATTCGGTGGAAGCTACCGTAGAGTGGTGTTACATCCAAAGTGTGCATATAGAAATCTTGCCCGAGGCTGACATGGATTTTAGAAATGTAGAGAAAGGTATACCAACGATAACAGTAACGAACAGGACATGTGGGAACTACCTATCTACTGTCGATTTTGAAAGTGCGACAATGTATGTGAGAAGAGGTCGCAATTATCCATTGATTTGACCATGTATTTTACCAGTAGTATACATCTGGTTCGCGATGTAAGGTGTAATCGAAAACAGCCGTTCATGATGTTTAGTTGACATCACTTTGGCATTGTTCCAGTGATATGGTTGGCAACAATCAGGCTTCCTTGTCATTAAGACTTTAATATTGCACAAAGACAAGGAATGGCCTGTATCTTGTGGCAACTCATTAGTTGGGAAATCTAATCAACTTCAACAGGCTGTTGCCCACTCCACATAAGTGGTGGGAGCAATTTTCTATCGTCTCTTGATTTGAGATAGATCGACAAGTCAGTGAAAGCAGCTGTGTCTTGATCGAATACGTTTGGGAGAGGCGACGTCTCCAGAGTCGATAGATCTACTCAGCATGTCTGATGGTACTAACTCCAATTCTTACGACGTCGTCGTCGTTGGCGGTGGCCACAATGGGCTCACTGCAGCGGCATATCTTGCCAAAGCAGGTAAATCAGTGGTTGTTCTTGAGCGACTGGAATCTACGGGAGGCGCCGCAGTGAGCGCAGTCGCATTTGAAGGCGTCGATGCCTGGCTCTCGAGATACTCTTACCTTGTCAGCTTGATGCCGAAGAAGATTATTGACGATCTTGGTCTTGATATCCAGCTTGCACGGCGTCGCTATTCTTCATACACACCTGTCCCCGTTGATCCACATGGTGCGGGACTACTCATCGTCAGTCTCGACGACGGAGCCACACGGGCGTCTTTCGAGCGTATCGGGGCTCTGCTTGACTATGATCATGTCACAGAATTCTACAAAGATACCACTCGAGTAGCTCAGGCTTTGTGGCCAACTGTCACTGAGCCACTTTTGACGCGAAGTCAGGCCAAAACTCGACTTGGAGACGACAAGTTATGGAACTCCGTCTTCGAGCGCCCTATCGGTGAATTTATTGAGGATCGAATATCGGACGACCTTGTCCGTGGTGTAGTCATGACCGATGCAGTAATTGGGACCTTTGCACATGCCCACGATAAATAATTTACAACAGAATCGCTGCTTTCTGTACCATGTTATTGGCGGCGGTACTGGGCTTTGGGATGTACCGATTGGAGGGATGGGAAATGTAACTCGTCAGCTTGCAAATGCCGCCCGCGAAGCTGGCGTCAAAGTCATCACCGAGGCCGAAGTTACGAGAATTCAAGAAGACGGCACTGTCCAATACACCACAAATGATGGCAATGAGCATGTTCTCAGAGGAGACCATGTCCTTGCGAACGTGGCCCCATACATACTTGACCAACTGATGGGAAAGCCAAGATCAGAGCTCGCTCGTCCAGAAGGCAGTCAAGTGAAAGTCAATCTGTTGCTCAAACGGCTGCCCAAACTAACAGACGGATCTGTCCTGCCTGAGGGTGCATTTGGCGGAACCTTTCATATCAACGAGACATATACCCAACTTACAAAAGCTTACGACCAAGCGCGAGATGGTCACATTCCAAACATCTTACCCTGCGAGATCTATTGCCACTCCTTGTCAGACCAATCTATTCTCGCTCCCGAACTTGTGGAATCTGGTGCCCAGACATTGACAGTCTTTGGAGTCCATGTGCCTGATCGTTTGATCACAGCCGAAAATAACGAGGAGCAGCGCGCATGTTTACAGAAGGCCGTGCTGAAGCCATTTAACTCAGTGCTCGCAGAGCCCATCGAAGATGTTTTGATGACAAATGCCCACAGCCGCCCATGCATCGAAATCAAGACGACTCTCGACATCGAGCGAGCTTTGAATATGCCGGGCGGGAACATCTTCCATGGTCCTTTCGCTTGGCCATTTGTCCAGGACGATGCTCCCCTTGAAACGGCAGCACAACGATGGGGCGTAGCGACTGATTATGGAGATAGAATTTTGATGTGCGGTTCTGGAGCTGTCCGCGGCGGTGCTGTGAGTGGTATTGGCGGTCACAATGCTGCAATGGCTATTCTAGAAGCGTCGACTTAGCTCTGGCTTCGGATTTGCAGTGTATTTGACAGCAATCGTGAACATCCAAGCTGCACGGCAAGGATTGATGCTAATCAAGAGGCCAGTGACTTTGAATACTCAACTGTTTGCAGAAATTCCACCTCTGTCACAAGTGTGGTTGATGGAGAGATCGGAAGGAACAAAACCTTACCTGGTGTGTAGACTTCTGAATTCGTGTATCATGAGGTGGTAAAGGCGTAGGTCTCTGCTGCTCTATGCCCGCCTCTGCTCGTCCCTTTGGTTCTAAGCCTAAAAAGCATCGCTTATTCTAGAAACTATGTAGAAATCAGGGCGGATAAATCTATGCCGATAGACTTGTAACGATCAGGGTCGTTAAATACTGCGGAAGAAGGTGTTCCATCAACAACGCAAAGGGGCGGCGATGCGGTTATGTATACGAGATAAAAGGCTCTCTGGTGATCGATAGCAGTCGTGGCACACAAATTGCATGGAATCAAAGAGATCATAGGAGATGGAGGTTTGTTGGGAAAGTCGAGAAGGTTGATGAGGCACTCTACATATGTATTGTCTCATGTTGGGGCGTATTCCGCATCTTGGTGACGGATGTTATCGAGGTAGGGTTTTGCCTGTAGTTGGTAGGTCTCAATACTGATATCAAGAAGGCATCGGTAAGATAAAACATCAAAAGCTCTTCTATACGAACTGATACCCTCCTCAATAGTTGCCCATGTTGGAGTTATTGCCCCATCATCACACCAAAAACCGCCCCAGAAATTGTTATGAGGCTAAAGAATGTGGAGAAATAAAAAGAATATGACCAAGTCTCTTCCCACCTGCGTCCATACTGCACCGGAATTCATTCCTGCATCCTTAGTCGTAATTGAAAGCCTTGAATCTTGTCTCAGTGGATAAAACCTGTTCTTGATCAATTATGAATACTCGAAACTTCTCGAATCACTGGTGCACTAACCGTCTAAGTGTTCACCATAACTAGGAGGAAATTTGGTTCGTGCCAGCCAAGGTAGGATGGAATGGATCCATCTTGAGACGAGCCCACTTGGCATCGAAGGCGGCTTCGGCCTGTTGCCTCTCAGTTGGATCGGTGAGGTTGCCGAACGCTATCATGTCGGCCACGACATCGTCATGCTCGTGGCCTGTGATGTCGAAGTGCTGACCATTGAGAGTGGCAACGTTTGGGCGGTGGATCCGGGTGCATTCGGACGGAGCAGTTGTGGCGGTCACGTTAGCGACAGGTTCCTTCGAGGTCATGATAGGTGCGTCGAGAGCAAAGAGTTCCTTTCTCGCACAGGCGTTCGGGATTTCGAGGATGAAGGCAGTGTTGAAAGGGCTCGTGTTTTCCCAGCAGGTATTTAAGGACCCTGTATACTGGCAGCTGCCACACTCTCCCGAGTTGGTGGGGACGGTGAAGACCATGATGCCGACCCGGCCTCCAGTCGTTCCCTTGATCGTTTTGAATGCATTCGAGCCCCCCGGTGGTGCTCCGCAGCACTCCAGTTGGGGGATGTTAAAGCAACCAACGTTTCCCCCTCCGCAACCACCACTTGACCAGTACTGAATATTGAACTGGCCGCTTACCAGTGTTGCAGCTGCAAAGCAGAAAAGAGCAGATTGGGTGAGTCTCATGATGACGATGATGACGATTCAAGTAAGTAAGTGAGGAAGTGAGCGAGTCGGTGAAGAATATGTCCATTTTCTATCAACTTTGCCTTGCTTTAAATACTAGAGCATCTTGTATCTCTGCCCCCAATCTATTATGGTCTGGTTCGGAGGGTAAAATCCTTCGGTGTACGCCAAATGTTTCGACAACTACGCACGGATAGAAGATACGTTCACGTGGCATCGAGGTCCAGGTGGGAGAAGTTACTAGCAACTGATCCACGTCCAGCATATTGAGAAATTCGCCCCAAAGGCCCAAGACCCGCTGCTGCAATACCGGTTCTTATTGAGGTCTGTGTGGGAGGATTTACTAGGAATTGATCTACATCCAGCATTTCGAGCAATTGGCCCCAGGAGCCAAAGACCCACTCCGGTTCTTATTAAGGTCTAGGTAGGAGAATTTAATAATAATTGATCTACGTCTAGTATCTTGAGAAACTCGCCCCGAATACCAAGACCTGAGCCCATCATACCGGTTCTTGTCCCCTGGCTTGGATACTATCGTTTCTTGCTTTTGGGACGATGGAACGTGGGCGGTCGATCGTGAAGGGTTGAATCTCATGGGACTACTACATACCAAAAAATGCTAGTGTCTATAGGAAAGTTGTACGGCCCAACCCTCCTACCAACAACACCAACTTCTCTATTATTCGGCCCATCATTATTTGCTTTATTTGATGGCTTATTCGAGAGCAGAGTTGTTGTTCATTCGGTATTTAATACAACGGCAATAAATATCGTCTTATTCGCATTCGTAGGGCTGTGGCTGCAACGCGTGCTCCCCCCCCCTTTTTCACGCAGGTATATTCTACCACGAGAATATCACCTACTCATTATGTGAGGCAGTCTTTCCTAACTTTTCCCCTACCTGGCGGCGACTAGGAGGGGTTTTTTACCTAGGTTTTACACTGAACGCTTCCATAAAAACGCGCTGAGTGACGCTGCCTGGGCCCCTATACGCGTATTATAGTCGGCGACCCAGAAGCTCCTCGCATCCCGCTACAATCGCTTTGCAATCTCGCTGTTACTACCGTGTAAGTACTGCTGCAATTGCTTTGCAACCTCGCATCGAGTGACGCTGCCTAGGCCCCTATACATCCTATAGCCGGCAGCCGAGAAGCTCCTCACCTCCGCAATCGCTCGCTCCCGCTGCAATCGCTTTGCTACCGCCTATCCATACCATATACATAACCATATTTGGGTGTAGGCTGTTCTACTACGCATTGCATTGCTACGTGGATCAGTCCTTGGGTCAAGCGGCATTCAGATTCACTTATTTAGCCACGCGGGCTGCTTTGAATTCACCTGAATTGCCTCCTTTGTGCCTACACCTCCAAATTTAAGTTATTATGATATGGATATACAGTGCCAATGAATGACCGTGCAAATAATGAGATAGATAAGCCAGCCGTGAAATCTAAATAGGGACTATTAGCTCGAGCCACTAATATTTGATAATTCCGCGCTTAATGACGGTTTAAATTAGAAGTGGAATTTGCGCTTAAATCCATTACTTGCCGTATAGATTGTATGTTTATTTATGATATCACATACACCCAAAGGAGGAACACAAAGTATTCGGGATTGCACAGACCATTCCATCATTCCACGATTCCTCTCATAACATGGAACGTTTGTTTTTTTGGGACTTCCGGTCATCCTTCATGTCGATTCCTTCGCGGTTCTAGTCGCGGCCCCTACGTCTGCAGCTCGACCGGAAACAACTGCGTCTGCTCTTTCTATTTTTGTATATGCTATTTTTGCTTTCCGAGAAATTTGACCCGACAGTATCTCATCCTGCCAGCCGCCAAGAGCAGGCGGCCCCTATCATCCAGCATTTGACGGCATAAGAAATCCGGGTGAAATGATCCCATATGAAGCGATGATAATTTACATATCCTTGGCGATCTATGGAGTCCCATCTAGTTTGGTCTAGCTAGTGTTTGCAGTGCATCCATTGTGCATTGCGAAATTTCTATACGCTCAGCGCTTCCATCAAGGATACTCGAGTCACTTCAATGCAACTTCTAATATGATCAATCTCTACGAACAAGACAATTTACTACCAAGGTCATTTGAGAGCAATAGCCTAATTCGTCTGGCGCCAAGATGGAATGCGTAGATTTGAACTCGAAGGATATGGAAGATTACCTCGGTGATGGAAAAAGCAGCAGGAATAGTTCGGCAAGGATTGTAAAGCAAGCACTTGTGCCGTTGGAAGGAATAACTCGAAAGCTTGAGACAAATTACCTGGTAAAATGCGTTCCGAGGATGGCAGGATCACAAATACGAGAGTTGCAGGATCGTAAATACGAGAATTGCAGGATTATACGGGTCTCGAAATACTTACGGGTGGAGAACACAACGAATGAAGCGCACATGGCTCCAAACATCCATGATGTTGCGAAGGCAGGATCTATTCCAGCTTGAGAAATCAGCGACTCCTTGCCCAGCAGAGACGGTAATACTGCCTATATCATGTGGCCAGGACTCGAAGTGGATAGATAGTGGATGTATAAAGCAGTGCGTATGCCCGACTGAGTGTCATACAGCACAATCGCATTCAATTTCAAACCTCAGCAACTTGCTTATTTCCTCAAAAGCCCATCATGCACTCCTCATTCAAACTTTTACTCCTCTCGATCGCTCTGGTTTCCGCCAGTCCAATCGACAATCTTGCACCACCTGCCACCAACTCCACTCTAAACCCAGTTTCCGCCCAAGGCTGTTACAGCGGTGGCGAAAGATGGGCCAACGACAGAGCATATGCACTGCAGCAGGCTCAAGCTTTTTGCAATGATGTTGGGAGGGGCAACTATTATGCGGGCGAAAGCCGACCAAAGTGTTACAATCTGTCCTCCAACAAGAAGGTCAATTTCGTCCTGTCTCTCTTGTCTACGGTACCAGGGAGATATATCGACGCCCCTGAGTGCTACGACGGTATGATAAAGGAGATCAATGGCTGCGACAACGGCGGTGACACTACATACACCAACTGGCGATACATGTATGTGTATGGTTTTGTGTGGGTATGATGTAAAGAGACTAACAAGTTTACAGTGCTGATCCAAATGCTGGCAATTGCTAAGGGATATCTAGATTTTCTGGTAACCGTTGGAGGAGGGATAGACGAACAGCGAAGAGTTTAAAATGAGTTTGAGGTCAGAAATATAAACTTTAGAGGATTAGCTCCCATTCCCATATGCTCCTTCAAGTAAAAATCTGCTTGCTCAACTTGAACCCTTGTCTTGAAGTAGTTGGATAAGTTATTTAGATACGAAGGCCGGACTGTCCGAATCAAGACAGACTTACAAGGCCGTATCTGAAAGCAAGAATGAATGTTTCCTTGCCGGCCGGATACTGACAGTTGGAAGAGAGGATGTAGGCTGGTAGTGCAATACACTCTCATGCTGTAAGTGCCAGTACGAGTTGCAGAAACCGAGCAAACCAGTCGTCCAAGCCTGGACTCAACTTATTAATACATACACGCAATGGAAGGAATCTGACACAGGAGTCCAATCAGCTCCCTACTTTATCTAGTATTACATCGTTATCTCAAGGCTCAGATTCGAACTATGAGAATTACAGCTGCGGGTTATGGGAAGAGTCTCTGCTTGAAGGACTTCGCTGGCGGAGTTACATCCTTGGGACTAGGAACGAAGTTCGTCATCATGAATAACTCGCTCCTATACGGTCCTGGGCATCATCCATGGGCTCGATAGAGTACTTTCAGCTTCCTTCACCAATGGATTTTCTATTCTCTTGCGAGCTGACGAACGTTTTCACTGGACCCCAGCTACGGAAAACCTGTTTGGCCATGCGAAATCTGCAACTAAATTTCTGGAAACACATTTATGCCCAGTACAAGTGGTGGAAGATCATATCTACACCTCATTCTATCTTTTTGCCTCGAGTGACGCATTTGCTGAGCCATGTGTTGATCCAGGGCAGCTGGATTACGAGCATAGACGCAGTACAACCCCTAGTCGCAGCTTTCGGAAATATGGGAGGACATTGGTGGGACGAGGGTAATTATGCATCAGATAGGTCTTCAATTGGCTTTCCAAGGAGAGTTGAGGTCTATGGTCGCCCTTATGAGGGGTGGTACTTCAGTTGTGGTATCCACGCTGACTTTCGCTTCCACAACAGGAAAATGGACAACATGGAAAACCAGGACGAAGTGTTGTCGTTCTCCAAAACGTATTACTTTGTGCCTTTGAATGCATCCAAGACTGATTACGCCTCGCTTCTTGTTCGAAGAGTCGGCAAAAAGAGAAACATATTCGAGCGTGTCGGGGTTTGCAAGGAAAGCTCCGATAAAGACCAGTGGGATGGTAGAACCGAGAATACTACAGACGAACGGTTGTTAACGATGCTGTCGCAATTTATTCTGAGATTGTCTAAAGCATCTGTAGAGCTAGTGTGATGCTGAACAGAAGGGGCGGCGTGAAGACTGAGCTCGCAAATTGGTTAATTGAGGCTAGTAGTGTGAATTGACATCTGTTCAACGAGGACACCAGTTGCACGCATTTGCCAGTTCAACAACAGACTCACGGCTGGGCTCGGGAGTCTCAGTTGAGACTTGTACGATCACGACTATCCTATCTCTACGTTCTCTGTTCATCCATCCCCTTGGGTCATGGAACACGCAACGACAACTATCATTACCTTACTCAATCGTCGCTTCAACTGTTTCCCGTAGCCCGTGATCAGTCCTGAGTTACCACAAGCCACGTGACAAAGGAGCCCCAGCCTTTCTGATCCAGATACATCAAAAAATAGCGTTGATTCAGCCAATCAAAAACAGGGGCACAGAAGTTCGCCTCAAATATGAAACCAAACCACAAAACCTCGAGTCCGCACCTCAGATTGAAGAAGGTGCTTGGGTCACGTGGAATCTGTGGTGGGGCTCAGACGCTGGGACGGGACGGGAGCACCAAACGCATAGCTCCAATCGCCCGGGCCACGCCAACGCTGAACAGGAGCCTGCTTGTTTCCAAACCACTGTTCTATCCCAGTCCGCGGCTGCTCGCTCTCAAATCACTCTTTCGTCCCAACTCCATTAGCCAGGCGACTTATAGTAACACTTGACGTTCCCTGTTGTCGTTTCCTTTCTTCTCGAAGACCTAGTGAGCCTGACGCCTCATCATGGGTGCCTCCCGTGGTTGTACAGTGGAGTTTGCTGATCCTCAGCCTCTTATTGAGGAAGTCGAGTCTTGAAATACCTTACTAAAATGATTCTAATCTGAGTGGCAGTATTGTCTTGGTCCATGGAATTCGCGGACACCCCAGACGAACTTGGACGGCACAGGCTACCAATATCGACCATGGACGTACTTGGAAGAAGAGCAGTACTCGGGCCATCCTCTCAAGGTTAGTCGACGGAAAATCGAGGCCCGAAAACCCAAAGAAATTGAGGGAAGATGCTGGATCCTCGCGCTTCTGGCCCGTTGATTTCTTAACCAAGGATGTCGAGAATTTGCGGATCATATCATTTGGATACGATGCAGATGTCTCAAACTTCCTTAGTCGAACATCGGATCGCAGCATCTTCTCCATCGCGCAGGATCTCATAGTCAGGCTTGAGATGATGCGTTCAACCAGCGCTCACAACGACCTCCCGATTATCTTTATCGCCCATTCCCTAGGTGGAATCTTAGTGAAGGACGCATTGAAGTTCTCGCAAGACCAGCAAGAGTTTCAATCACATCTGTTCTCCATGTTCAAGTCGACATACGGCGTGATTTTCTTCGGCACACCACATCGGGGAAGTGAAATGGCGAGCATCGGAAAAATAGCGGCTAAAATCAGCGGTCTGGGCCTCGCAGAATCCAGCCATAGGCTTCTCCGGTCGCTTGAGGTAGGCTCGTCTGAGCTTGAGAGGATTTCTGATTCGCTCAGCCGAATGCTACCGAAACAGGTTAAAGGTCTACAAATTTACTCTTTTCTAGAAGGTCTCCCATTGACTGGCGTGTCTTTCCCTGGAAAGGTAAGTTCCGCACGCGCTCGATAACGGTATTTATGCTGAGAGATTCTTTGAGGTCGTTGAAGAGTATTCATCGATAATCGGAGACGCATATGAGGGCAAAGCGGTGTTGCAAGCAAATCATATGGATATGTGTCGATATCAGAATCCGCAGAGCCATGACTACCAATTAGTCGCCGGCGTGGTTCGCAGATGGGTTCGCATAGCCATTGGCCTTGAAACTAGATCCGATGTTGCACAAAGTCTGGCTCCACTAGCGGCTCAACAAACAGATGTTTCGGCTGTCGACAAAACACAGCCTCAGGAGGTAGGTTGACGAAAAGGCTAGCATGGAAATCATCTTCTTACAATTCTTGCCCGCCTTAGATCAACCTACAAGCCGAGGCTAGAATACCCTTTCATTTGTCGCAATTCCCCTCGCGACATTTCTGTGGTCGAGGTGATGAGCTCTTTCAAATCGTGAGAATGTTTCACACTCAGGCAGAACAAAGAAACCAGAGAATCGTAGGACTTTATGGCCTCGGTGGTGTCGGCAAGACTCAGCTCGCGTTGTCATATACTATGGCGCATTCGACCCAATACAGAGCCATCTTTTGGGTGGAATCAACGTCTGAACAGACCATCTGGAACAGTTTTCGGCAGATCGCACAGAGTATTGTAGATTGGGCGGTACAGATACGAAGCCAGGCTGTCAACTTCACTCGGATTGCTTTCGACCTCGGCTTTAGCCAATTCGTTTCACCGACAACAGGCGAAATTTCTGTTTCTGTAAACCAATCGCTCGCGATTGCACGAGCCGTCAAGTCCTGGCTAGAAAGAAACGAAAATAGAGAGTGGTTGATGATTTTCGATTCTGCAGATGATTTAGATGGTATAAACTTGCAAGATTACTTCCCCAATTCAAAACACGGAGATATACTTGTCACTTCACGGCGAGCAGAAATTTCGCAACTTGGTCAAGGTCTTGAGATCAAGTGCTTGGAACCAACAGCCGGACGGGAACTACTTATCAGGCAAGCTCAACTCGGAGCAGAAACTAGTCAGTCCCGGCAATCATACAGGCAGGTACCTACTCACGTCAACAGACAATTTCAAAGAATGCCAGCAGATCTCAGATCTGCTTGGTTATCTGCCATTGGCCTTAGCTCAGGCCGGATCCTTTATTGCTACAACAAAGAGTTCACCTGAGGCGTTCCTACACCTCTACCGGAGACAGCGAGAATTGATTTTGCGGTACAATCCAGCAAGGGCTCTGTGGCGATACAACGAGACTGTCTTCACAACTTGGGAAATGTCCATTTTCCGCCATCGAAGACCGACATCCAGAGCTTGCAAAACTTTTACTTCTCCTTGGGTATATGCAACCAGAGAGCATTTGGCAAGATATATTTACACTCGGACTCAACACCAAAGGTCACCGAGGGCGTGTAATAGAGACATTTTGGAGACCAAAAGCAAATTCGAGTTCTATCCTGGTTCTTCTCTCAAATTCGAGGAGAAAAGAGAAGAAGAGATCAAAGTCCCAGCCAGATGTTCTTCAGCCCATATCCTGGCTGTCCAATCTGTTATCGGAACCCAACGGCCTTCAGAGTTCAATTGCTACCCTAGCAAATTACTCATTGATATTCGAAACGCCGTCCACCCCATGCGTATCCATGCATCCATTGGTGAAAAAGTGGTGTCGTGGTCGACATCTGTATGAGCGATGGAGGATTTCCGCCGACTTCGTTGTGCTTCTTGGTAGGGTACTGGACGTTCCACATGGGAGGCTTAATGATCCCGAGTTCAAGGCCATTGTTCTTCATACAAAACCACATATAAACCATCTTGTAAAGACGATTCGAGAACTTGACGAATCTCACCCGGACGCTTTCGGCGCAGATTTATGTCATGCACTAGGTTGTGTGGGGGATCTTGTAGGTCTACGATACTCGGTCTCCATACATGAAGATCAGATATATGTCAACGAGCTTGCGCTTAAAAAGATTCAAAATGTACTAGGCATGAAAAATCAGCTCGGCTTCGTTGCAATGGGGAAGCTGTCGGAAACATATCAAAAAGCTGGAAAATTCGATGATGCTATTCGCTTGGGCAGCTTGAGAGTTGAACTCTGTACTAAGAAATTAGGTCCTCTTCATCATGACACCCTCATGGCCTTGAGTTCCTTAGGATTAATACACTCCATGTCAGGAAACCCGGAAGCTGCACGGGAAGTGCTGGAGGAGGCATTGGAACGCAACAAAAAGGCTTACGGGATTGCTCGCGACTGCTCGACGGAGATGGTGAACCTCGGAGTGGTTCTGACCGTTTTGAATAGGCTGGATGATGCCAAAGAATTAATGGAAGAGGCCATTACGATGATGAAGGCCGACTCTGATTGGCATCGACTGCTTGACGCTTACGGCTGTATAGCTTGGGCCGCAATAAGGCAAAACCGAATCGAGGAGTCAGTATCATACATTCAAGAAGCAATAGCGGTTGCAGAAAATTACTGGGGCCCGGATTCAGACCAAGTCCTCATTTGGCGGTGGCAACTAACTTCACATATGGCTGATGCGTTTCCTTTCGATAACGAGGAAGCTGTGCAATTCATTGATGACAGCATCATGAATTGGATAACAAGCTACTGTCAAGGAAGCACTCCGCTTTTCGATGTCCCCAGGATGCACATGATTCAGGCAAACCACTATTTTTCAACTGGACGATCTCTTGACGCAAAGGCAGTGTTAGAAGCCTTAATTATAACGCTTGATCGCTCATCCCTTGAAAGGAGCAATGCTCTGGCAGATGCGTACGGAACATTGGCCCTTGTACTCTGGGATTGTGGGATGCTACATGATTCTTTAAGTGCGCATGATAAGTCAATAGCTTACACCGATGAAGGGGATATAGATTCGTTAGCTACGCGACGGCTCAACCGCGCGGTGGCATTGAAGGATTTGGGCCGTCTCGACGAAGCCGAAAGCATATTCTGGCGTCACATTGAGCAAAATAGCAAGGAGGGCGAGGCTTCTCTGAATTACACCAATCTCGCCGGCATCATGCAGCAAAAAGGCCGTCACGATGAGGCCATGAGAATTCTGCAGCGAACTATTAGCTCCATGGGCCACAGCGAGGGCGCAAGTTCCAGGCTACTATTGACGCTCCATCGGCAAGCGGACCTCCACGCCGAGATGGGAAATACTGAGAAAGCAATTGAGACTATGAGCGAGGCATTCGAAGGCAAAGTCAAGACTCTGGGCATATGTCGCACAGCTACACTTCGATCCGGAATAAGTCTCCAGAGACTGCTTACACAGAACGGTCGCCGGAACGATGCTGAAACCATTGCTAGTCGAATTAGTCCATTTCTGCAGTACTCGTAACGCATCAGCTGGGCTTGGTGATATGACTGAAGTTTTCTGCCGAAAATTGTTGGTCCGGCGCTATCAGCTACCCCAAACAACTCCGACCCTCGAAATTTTTTGTCATCACTCTTCAGGTCCCGAGAAGACTCCTGCTGTAAGTTCGTAAGCAGAATCACGCCCGGCGTAACTTGGGGCAGAGCATCCACACATGCTGATGAGTATATAGTGCGTCGATCATCTCTTTGCAAAGTTGTATCGCATCGACAAGGTTATCATTTGCACTAAGTACAACACTGTTGTTGGACAAGATCATCCAACTATTCTTGCGTGTTTCAAACACCGGTTCATTGAAGTAATCATTACGCGACAATTTTCCGAGAACGTTCGGTATATGCTCCAGAACAGAAAAAATTATGACAATAAACCGCTAAGGGCTACACCTTTGTAAAGCTGCCTCTTCACTCCAGTCCCCAGCTCTTAACTGTTATTCTTTGGGTTCATACTAGAAGTCACCTTGGAACAGCCCCCATCTGGCTTCCGGAACGTAGCCGTGGCTGACGGGAGGCCACTGTAGAAACAAGTACAGGTACCAGCCAGGCCTGGAGTCAAATCGACGGTATCAGCACAGGTGAAGTCGCCAATCATCTCCTTGATCGTTGACTGCACGAACAGAGGGTCTGGTGAATCTTTTTTGGTGGCGAGAAGTCGATAAACCGCACAGCTGTCCTGTAGCCATCCGCCGCGCTTTATAAGTCCAGACGTATCACAGCCGTTCAGAATTGTTCGGAGCTTCGTAAGACAACTCTCCTTGTCAAACTGGTGTAGCCCAATGCAGCCTTGGTCACTAAACGAGACATCCATCCAAAGGGTGCTGTTGCCGTTGTTCACAGCGAAGTGGTCTTCGACCGAGAGAACTTTCTGCCGGCCATCATCAACGAGGCCGGAACCAAATGCGACAAGCGGTACGAGGGCCTTGTTTTGCCAGGCAGGTTCATTGCAAAACTTCGTAATGGCAGCATCTGCTTCTTCTTGCTTGAACTGAACAGGACCAGCACATTGTGGCGTGCCAGGTCCATTTGAAGTTGTTGTTGCTTCATCTTCTCCCACTGCTTTCACGTTTTTTGCGGGGTCTTTGAATGTTTTTTTGCATTGCTTTGACCAGTACACTTCCTATGAATACCAACGAGTTAGCCAGACTCCATTTTATGTGAGAAGAGAGATCATACCCCAGCAAACCACGCATAATTTTGTGCGTTATCTTCCTTAGCATCCTCTTCCAGATTGAAGCAAAGCCATGCCCCACCAGCGTCATCCTCAACGATATCGAGACCGTCTCTTCTGATCGACATTAGTGGGCTGATAACAACGCCATGATTATCCAAAGCAAGAAGTGTTGGACTTACGCTGCCCCGCCAATGGCATTAACATGGCTGTTCATTGTCGGTCAGCTAATGTTCACAATTGGAGATGCCGAACTTACGTCATTTCATGTACCAATGTCATCGGCAATGAACGCGTTTTGGCCGAACACGAGTCGTCCATTGTCGCACTTGATGTCCGAGTTTAGGTTCGAATCCAGCCCTACCTGGCAGATGTGCATCTCGCCGGTATCTCCCATCGTATGCGCCTTTGTATGTGCTCCACAGCGTTTTTTAAAGTCTAGTCGGTCTATTATAAGATCCGCCACCATTGTTGTGGCTTTGCCGTTGGCGCTATCCCACATGTTTGCGAATACCTCTTTCATTTGATCCGGGTATGCTGGTTTTCCTAGCCATCGTTTGAAGGTATCACTTTTGGTGTCAGCCGATGGTGTGAGTGCCTCCTTGACAAAAGATTGCCATTCAGCGAACGCCTTGTGAATTTTCTCTGCCGCGGCTCTGTGATCCTTATCCTTAGGATCCCAGTTTCTGTACTTGGGCTCGTTTGGCAGAGCGTCTCCATATGGGTAGCTCGACGCAGCCGCCCTCGCCAGGAGGGTTTTGGTCACGGAGGGTTGCAGTCTTTGACTCTTGACGAATGGGGTGGCAATAACAATGGTCGATACTACTAGAGCGAATGCGGACAGCGTCTTAAGAAAAACCATGATCGAGGCCAAGAATGAAAAAGTATTAACTGGCTAGTAAGGAGATAACGTTCGGAGTTGATGAAGTGACGAGACGGACCAAAGAGGTGACTGCACTTGGTTTATATAGAACATTTTCAACTGTCTGGACATCCATGCTATACATGTCTGAAGCTGCGGCGCAGTTCGAACCTTCTGAACGATTTGTTGAAGGAACGTAGTCAGATGATACGGTGGTTGACCCACCTACTAACTTCGGAGTCAGACATCCATCTACGAGCTCGAGGGCGGCGTGTTGCATTGCTCCATAAGCGGATTGGGCGGTTGTGTTGGCATTGACGGCGAGAATGGCATTTGGTTCTTTCTTTGCCAGTCATACCAGCACCAACACCGATGGAGGATCGAGAGTGGCGCCCATGATTGCTATTCCTGAGCTTCTGTGCGGCGCACTAATGCCGCATGTTCCAAGTTGTCATGTTGGCTGTTGAAAAAGAGATAACACCTGTACCTTCCTTCAGCTGCTTATCGACACGGTACCCAAATATGGACCAATGATTGATAGCTTTTGACCACATTTCGAAACCCACAAATGGGACAATTTCACAGCCTCATGTTCATGCGTGGCGGCTATGTTGGATTTGAACGGCGAGGGCCAGCACCTGATCGCCCCTGCAACTGAGAAGAACACCCTACTCGTGGCAGAGCGGCTAGAAAACTGCCTATACAGGCTCTCTTTGCATCGAAAGGGTCAGCGCTGCTTACGCCATCATAAAACGCCCAATTACAAGAGCTAGCTGCGTTTCTAAAGCCATTGATTCGCTGGAAAAGTTGCGTAATTATCCTAGCTGACCCTTCGCATGCGCCGAGAGCCTGTACAGCTGTCTCCCCTCCACATTGCCAGTGCTCCATCCGGCAACTTTGTGTTTTTATCTAGGCTGCATTCTAAATAGCGCCAGCTTTGGCAGTGCGCGTTCAGGGATTCAATTCGGTTTGAGCGTCTTGAGTGAACATGGCGGGTTTCAGGGATCCAATTCGGGTTGAGTGTCTTAAGTGAAGGTGGCGGGTTTCGCGTATGGCGCTTGCTCCCGAGCCTTTACCGTTCTTGCGGACTATACAAGTGAGGAGGTTGAAGGAGAAGGGTAGAAGTCACCGTTAAAGGAGTTGTTCGCATGAGCGAACTATGAGAGCTGTCATAACGTCATGGAACGCCTTGCAGCAGCCTCGCCTCTTTAGCCCATCACGACACGTTTCCTGGCGCTTATCATACCTGCTTTACGTCCATCTTTTTCATTACTCCGTCGCGGGCAAAATTTCCCGACTTTCTTCCAATAACCAAGTCGCTTCAAATTCTAGCAGTTTTTACAATCTCTCAACAATCCCATTTTCATTAGCAAAAGACCACGCCCGATACGTAGTAAGGTGCCATGGAGGGCAATCAGTTTCCCACGTCAAGTGCTGTAATCGTACCATTTGCCGTCTCGGTCTCCACCTCTGCGCCCTTCTGCTTCATTGATGGCTCGCAGCCTTTCTCAGCCAGCACAACCTATGAATGCATTACTGCAAGCCCTATCTGGGCATTGATTAGACTTTACGAGCATCATTTCACTGGTATCAGAATTCTCGATCCAGCTCGTGGACATCGCCGGATTGGACCTAACCCTCCAATAATTGTGTGCGAGGATTTTGACGACGAGGAACGAGATCTACAAGATACAGTGTTGATACGATTCGAGCCAGGTGACAAGTTTTCAACAACGTACGCGTTTGGATTTGAGCTCAAAAGGAATGGGAAAAGAGGGGATGCTAAGCTGATGGAGCCTGGAAACACGTATTTTGTTGCGTTGAAGAAACGACGAGTACGATGGATGCTTGAGAACCAAATGGAGGGTGGACGTGGTGAGGAACAGCGTCGCGATGTTTTGAGCCATAAAGAAGTTCAAGAATGGGAGCCTCGTTGCAGGGCTGAATTAACTGCGGCTGCTTGATCGTCAAGGCCGACCTAGGATTTTCTATCAAGAAATATCTAAACAGCTCTACCAAGAAATATCTAAACAGCTCTACCAAGACTAATCACAGCGAAAACCATTTTCTTGAACATTTGTTGTAACATTATAGCCAAGAGATCAAACCGCCCGGCCCGTTGAATGCTCCAGTCGCAGTTTGGCCTACCAGTGTTAGAGTAGCTCGCCTCTAAACATCCTCCACCATTTACTACATGTTCCCATTTCTCCACTTTCACCGCTGGTGATCATCCACCACTTATTAAGAAACCAAGTCTGGATTTCCCAGGACTTATTCTCCCACGGTGTCGGACCCCGGCACTGCATCGCATCGCGGTAATCCAAATCACGTATGAAATCCTCTTCGTCAAAGATTTTGGGCGCCGCAGAACGTAGCGCTAGCAGCTTCTCGCGAAAGTCCTTGAATGGTAAACAATCGATGTACAGGTCGTGGTCGTGTTTTTTCTGAGCTTCGCCTGGGGACAAGTCTGGAACTACTGCATTCTCATCCAGGTTGGTGTATACGGACTGGCTCACCCAAGGTGATACCAGACGATCGTGGCCGCATTTGTGATACTTTATTTGTGCAAAAGTCACCCCAAGAGCGACTGCGTTCTCAATACATGCAGCATGGAACGAGTAACGCTGAACTCGGATGTAAATGTCCATTGGAATAGACAGGCTCACGGCATTCAGACTCATGAAATTATTGGCTGGCTCACTGCTCGTTTCAGACAGCGCTGTTATCACTGGGAACCCGAGCGAAGGAGTGTCTACTGTGATGGACTGCGTAATCTCCAAGCTGTCGAAACTGGTGTCCCACGATTCAAATTGATCATGTGCACTGGATCCTTGAAACTGATCGATATGAAGAGCATCAGGGACGGGCTCATGGGCGACTTCGATCTCCTCATCAACTGCATTGACCAGTTCGCAACCCGAGATATGCCTGGCGTGACTCTTCTCTGAGCAAGCGGCTCGACGAGCCTTCTGCTTCTCTCCTGCCAGTGATTAAAAGCCTTGTTGTAATTCAGTTGGCTGGACTTACGCACTGTATACCCTCTGCGCAACTCGCCCCTGCTCCCGTCGCCGCTCCGTGAGTTGTCGCCTCTTTCCGTTCGGCCTAGGGTGAGATATTTCTGGCTCACTCCGCTGTTCCTGGATGACGCTCATGGCTGCACTTACTAATGAGAGGGAGATATCAAATGCGACGTGCCTTACCCTCGAACATATGCAAAGTGGCTCACCTTTAGATGAAGTGGCGATTAGTCAGCCAACCAAGACAAAACGCGAACATCCTTGAGAGTGGCTCACCTTGCATGAAAGTGGCTCACGTATAAGGTGAGCTAATAGTTACTAAGCCGACCTCAACATAGCCAAGCAATAACACAATCTACTCGAAGAAGGTATCTTGTATACTGTGAGCTATAGATAAAATGATGCAGCGCGCTCTTCTGAATATATGTCTGAAATTAAGCCTGGAGAACCAAAAATGGCATCAACCACGAGAATCTTTCATCATACCCAATATCCCACAATCTCTCCTACGAACCCGGCCAATGACCAGGCTGGGAAGACAGTACTGATAACTGGCGCAAGCAGAGGCATCGGCTACGCTATCGCCAAAGCATTCATACAAGCCAATGCCTATCAAGTTATCTTAACAGGACATCGTCAGGAGTCTCTCGACCGCGCGGTGGAAAGTTTGGCAGGACTTGCCACGAACACGCTTGTCAAAACATATGTCTGCGATCTCAGCGATGAGAACAGCATTGAAATTCTATGGCAACGCCTTGGTGCCGATCATGTCGAAGTGAATGTGCTCATCCTCAACGCCGCGGAATCAGCCAGCGGCCCTGCGAACCCAGTCGGAGTGTTTCTGCAGCATCTTCGCGCCGCTTTTGACTTCAACTTGTTCGCAAATGCCGCCATGACGGCACAATTCCTCGCCTGCAAGCCGGACGATGAAGCGGATACTGCGCCTAACGCTATCATCAACATATCCAGTTTCATGGCCCACAGCAACCCTGCACCTCAGCAGACCGCTTACAGCACAAGCAAAGCAGCTTTCGCTCATACGTTGCAGCTTCTCGCGGACGAGATTCCTTCGGAACAGTGTCAGATAGTCAACCTACATCCTGGAGCCATACTCACTGAGTCTGCCAAGAACGCGCCACAAGAGGTGAAGGATGCTGTCCTTTGGGATGAAGGTGAGATGCCGAATCCTGTTGCTTTGGTAGGACTGCGTTGCTAACACAGACACCCTAGCTGAGCTCCCAGCTGCATATACGGTTTGGGCGTCGACCAAAGAGGCTGCCTTTTTGCATGGCCGGTTTGTGTGGGCAAATTGGGATGTGGACGAACTTATTATGAGGAAAGAGGAGTTCAAGAATCCAGGTTTTCTGAGGCTCGGCTTGCAAGGCTCAGAGTTTGTCGATATCAGAACCATCTTTGATGAGATCCGCCGGGTGTAACCTTCTTAGAGGGCTGATGGCAGCGGGGGACCTACCTAGCTATAGTTCCTTTCAGCCGTCTCTACCGCCAATTCGGCCTAGATCGTGGCATCGTTCCCGAATTAGATATCCTTATTATATCTCTAGGTGTGTCATTGAGAGGCTTGTGACTCGTTGAACTCCGGTAGTTATGGGAGAACTTTGTCCTCTACTTCGTTATTCTTTATCGGTCTAGAGATAGTAACAATGAATATCGCAGATACCACTTTTGGCTGAATATTGCGTGCGTGGCTTCGTGACTGGAACGAATTCGCTGGCAAGTTGAAGCTTATTAGTATAGCGTGAAGCGTATAGCCTGTGGGCATTGCGATAGGTGTAAGCAGGAAGACTGGTCGAATGCAGAGTAAGGTTGAATACCTCGCTACTCTTTCTAGTCTCGCTGTGCGTTTTCTTCCAGTGTCATGCATCGTCCCCTACGGGTACTAGTAGTTGGACTAGCTACTACGCCACATCCGAAATACTCCCTCTAGATCACGTAGCTGTAGCACAATACGTAGTATCATTAGCCCTTCAGCCTAGTCTTATTATACTGGGGCCGAAATGTGCGATGCACCATGCAAGCTCGAAGGTAACAAGCATTTCTCTAAAGAAGTTCTCAGATGATAGCAACAGAGCTTGTGAGATAATCCCGTGGCGTAGGGTCAAATGGGCAAGATTTTGAGAAATCAAGCAAACGGTTTGCACTTCTATGCCCATAAGACAGTGAGGAGGCTCTGTACTGTGACACCACGCGACCTTTGATCAACGGTAACGATATGACCGACAGATACCCAATCTTTTGTTGTTCGAACATCCAGTATGATCACGGTAGGGTGATCGAATATAATACTAACAACGACAGACAGGTCACGGCCCAAACTCCCAGCGTACAACAGAATGCAAAGTTGTACACATTTATCATATGGGCAATCCAACACGAATCGTCTGTAGCTGGTGGTCGTGAACCCACCCGATGGGATATTCCACCACATGCTGGTAATGTTGCTCCGCTGCATGCGCCGCGCCCACCGGGGACGCCTCAGTGGAAAGTGGGACAAGAATTTGAAGAACTCACAGACGTAGGTACTGCCTGGTACATACAATGGAACATGTGGGCTCGTAGCCCGACCACGTCTCAAATGGCTGGACCGGAGTTACGATTTTACAAGCCTGTCCTGGTGGAAAATAAATATCAATTTGAGGAAATTCCGCTGGACCTGGAGAGCCTCGAAAGGGAGTCGAGTAAAGAAGATAGGGACGAGGTTGACTTTGCGGTCACATGCGCTGGACGGGATAGTGGAAGTACATTTGGGTACATCAAACTAGTAAGGCGAGGGAATGTTTAGCCATGATGCTATTGGTTGATTGAGAATTGAATTTGGGCGTTGCGGCGGAACAGTGGTTGCTCTCAGGTGTCATTGCTAATTGAAAACGCCCGGACGAACGACTGACCCTGGCTAGACGTAGCGTCAACAAATGGTTACAACTCATCCTTTGTTTGCTGTGCCTTGGTGTTGCCATGCTTTCCCTTCATATTGACCTTGAAATACCCCTTTGAAAGACCTTCTCCACCAGCAAACACACCGTCCGGATCGATCTGGCTTTGGATCTTCTTCAACCGAGCTTGATTCTCCTTGCCATATCCGGCAAAGACATCCTGACTCTCCCAAGCATAGTTTTGGTAGATATACGGAACCAAAACACCCGCTTCCCGTGCAACCGCTGTCGCCCTTTCAAAAATACTCCTGTTGGATTCGTAGAAAGCTTCATCATCCGCCTTGTTCTTCCACATCCACGATGTTTGCATAATCATCAGTGGCCCCAATCCAGCCAAACCAAGTGGATTACCTCCATTCTTCTTCATCGGATCTGTGTGTCCCGCTGGCGTAGGGTGGAAAATAATGAAAGGAACTGCACCTTCTAGAGATTTGATGGGTTGCAGTTCTTCTTGGTAGATTTCTAGAATCTTCCTGTCAACTTCAGTGGACACTTTGTAAGTGATTGTCTGGTAGATTGTCCGCATTCCATATGGATTCATAAGAGCCACATCATCCGTGCAATCCGAAAGGGGTTTATGAACGATGGAGGTCGAGTCTGGGATGCCTTCGATAGCTTTGAAGTCGTCGAATGCAGCAGGCCAAGTTTCATTTGAATTGTGCGTGCCGTGGACCATTGTAGGCATAGACATTAGCAAATCGTATGGCTGATGATAACCATAGGGGAAGAAGGCGACGGCATCCGGGTCTTGCGCTTGTACTTCAGTTACAAACTTATGCTGTGCTGCAAGAAGCTCGGGAATCTTATCAAATGTATACATCCTCATGCCTCTCCAGATTTCCGGTTTTCGTTCGAAGAGTTCCATGTGGAAGGCTGTTACTACTCCAAAGCTGTTGCCACCTCCTCGAAGTGCCCAATACACATCTAGGTTGGAGTCTTTGGTCACAATTTGGACGGAAGTGTTTGGTAGCACAACTTCGAAAGCGGTGACAGAGTCGCATGCCCATCCACGTTTGTTGGAGAAAAATGATATTCCACCTAGCAACTTTAGTTAAACTCGAAAGGGCAGTAAAACACAAACCACCAAGAGTGAGCCCACCAACCCCCACGTCCGAAACTCTACCACCCACGACCATCAAGCGCTCTTTCTCCAACGCTCGGTAAACATCACCCCAAACACTTCCTCCTCCGATCCGAACAGTCTTCTTATCTTTTCCTATTTCTATGAAATTGAATGTCTTCAAATCGACCGTGATACCTTTTTCTGCATTGGAAGACCCAGAAATCCGGGAGTGACCACCACCCCGAATAGCAAAGTGGCATTGCTCTTCAATTGTAGCCTTTAAGATGATTGATACCTCTTCCGGATTGGAAGGCTCAACTCGACAGGCAGGGATCACATCGCTCTGTTTACTGTCCCAAAGGGTATTCACGCCTTCATCTCGAAGGAAAAACGCGTGTGGGATGCTTTCCGCGATGGAAGCGCAGGCAAGTTCGCAATTGGAGCTAGTTGATGATCGTCTCACATCTTCAGCATGCTCGCGTACTACTGCCTCGGAAGCTACAAGAACGGTAACTTGACATGTACCGAAGCTGAGAAATACGCAAAAAACAGAGACTGAGTAAATGGAATGCAACATTTTGAAAATACTGGTAACGAGAGATGTAGAAGCCAGCTGAGGATGGGAGATACTTGTATTGAAATACTTTGTGGTTTGAGAAAGCTAGTCAGATCTTCGTCAGCACTAGGTCGTCGATCAGGTCTGTTTGTGTGTAAGGCGTGCCACTAGAACTAGTTCTAGTGGAGCTAGGATGTTTCATTTTTCAGCTGGAATAAAAAACATCAGTTTGTGCACTATCAAACTCAGCGAAGCGTGGAGAAGACATTCCAGTATGAGCAATCCTTGGCATGAAAGATTGCTTCTCCTTTTATTCACGTTTTCCAAGGCATATAGATGTCAAGAGTTGCTTCTTCATACACTCCACAGAATGTCCGCTTCCTTCAGATTTACTGCCCCAAAGTGACGAAGTAATGATTTTTTCGCCCTGTGATAATAGCCATCAACCATAGCTTTCGTTACATCCTTTGCTTTTTTGTCACTCAGTATGGACACTGCATCATCTAGCTCCAAAACCAATGTCAATGTCGTCAGCCCATTAGACCAGGGCTCCAATTTATAGATATCCTCAGTCACTGGCCCCTGACGATTGGGGATTTTAACCTTGGGCGGTAGTTGCGGTGGCATTTGTATTTCCTGGGCGTCGTCTCCAATCTGCTCGACACTGTGTAGGCAGCGAAGAAAAACTTGAAGGAAATTGATGTTCAGCTCCGATAATCCTTCTCCAGTCGATTCCTGCATAGTAACAGCCCGCAGCTTGTCCAACAGTCGCGTAGTCTGGGATTGAGAAGAATGCCATGGGCTGTTGATCTTCGATCTCTCTTCGTGAAGCATTCGTTTCCAGCTACTATCGTTTTCCCTGAGTCCAAACATCTTACATACTACGTTTTGATCCATACGGTAACCACTCAAGCTCATGTTCGCCATACTCGATCGCTCGAGAGGGTTTAAAATCGGATCCGAAAACCCCGGTACGTCGTTCAGAGTTTTCCGCCCATTACAATGGGGGGTGTATTTTGGCAACTCGACTCTACGCCGGTTCTCGATGCGGTCCAAGACTTGCTGCAGATCTGAGTTCGTAATTGTGCCCAACAAGACAAACGGATCAAGCTCCCAGCGGCAATTGTCTAGCTCGGCTACGTTCAATCCAGCGTTAGTTGGTCTCCCTCCCAAGGCTCTGGCAAGTGGACTTGCTAAACCTCCCCTCTTTGCCGGGCGATTATCTAGAAATACCTGTCTCGACAGAAATGAGCAGAAGAGTTCAAGTACTGGGCACTCTTCAGGTTTCAAAAATCCATGTATTATCAAGGCATTGTAGAGATGAAGGGTCGCCACTAGATATCCACCTTCATTACACAAAAGCTGACCTCCGGGTTTGAAACATGAGATGAGCTCATACTTTGGGCATACCGTCGGGACGACTCTGTAAGCAGAAATAGACCGAGTACGGCGGAACTCTCATTCCTCGGGTGGCGTTTCTCTGGCTCCTCGACGTACCTTTCTTTCGGATCCTTTGATGGTGTGCGGCTTAGGATGACAGTTTGTGGTAACACTTTTCCGCAGTATAAGCTGATGTCCGTCTGTAATGGATTCTTGCTGCCGTAGGTCATACCATCCATACCCTGCGTTGGGAGGCCTAGATCCTGTCGTGCTGCCCGCTCCGTTTCCACCTGCATGGCTCCATCAATGATATCAGTCATGTAACTTTCAATGGAGAGGGTGGAGATGGTATTGTCGATGTACAAGGAGAAAGCGTTGGCATTTGGGAATTGTGGTAGCCGCCGGTGTTCAATACTGTCGGGGCTTTTCTTGTATCTGGCGCGAGCTTCTTGTAGCTGTCGATATGCAACGTAGAGTCCCGCACTCTTTGATAGGTATTGAGCGGCCGAGAGTGAGTTGATCGAAGCGGAAAACTCATTCCAGCGGCTTTGGAAGATTTCAAAATCTGGAATGTGAAGATGTTTTTCGATTTCTGTGGTCTTGAACCGAATCCAATTGAATGCAACGTTCGTCAGATATGCTGCTTGCATAACAGGGATTGATCCTCGGCCACATTCATCCCATACGTCGAGAACATATTCCATTGACATCTTGAGGTCCTTGAAAGTGTTAGGAGGTCAATTTGTCATCTCGGGTCATACTTGCCACAACATGACTAACGAAGTCGACACTCTCTCCGAACTGCACAAATGGATCGTCACTGATAGCCATGTCTTTATCGTGGCTGGTCTTCCAATCTTTGCTTGACTCTAACTCGTTCAGCTTGGCTTCTAGCCCATTTCGATTTAATTTCTCCCCATGTTCGCTCTCCGTCTCGTCTTCTTCATAATCTTCAATGTCGTCGTCGTCCATTTCATCCACAAGATCTGCATATGGGTTTTTAGACTCTGGTGATGTAAGGATCTTTGACTCCGGTGATGTAGAGATCATTGACTCATGCTTATTTGTAGAACGCTGAGCAGGCCTTTCTTGTCGTGGTCTGCTTGGACTTAACTCCGCTCGTGGGAACAGCTTCTTGAAGATCCTAATCAGTCTAGACATCTTCTGTCAGCTTATTTCCAAACCTGGGACTATGAAGGGACCAAGTGATATTTCGTCTTCTTGAAGAAGCGATGGCTTTGATTCCCTTTCCCATCCGCACTTGCCAAATAAGCCTCGCCAACACGCCTCCGTCCGCGAATGCAGTTTCTAAATGCCCAGTAAATCTCATTAGGTGGTTCGATGCCTTGTTGCGATATAGTGTTCGTTGCGGCCAACATTTCTGTAATAGTAGGGATGGCGTCGTCTGCAAATATACACTTGCACTTTTTGCCATAGAAGGAAAGCCACATGGCCAGCGCTAATGTGTCGCTCTTGTAATCGAGGTAAACTCTCCAGAATTCCTCTGAATTTCCTTCATCCTCTCAGGTCGACGGGTTGACCGGTATGTGATCGTGGCTTGCTCGCAGCCCTTTTCTAGCAGTTTTTTCATCATGGCTCTAGCAATCTTTGCTCTCACTCATGACAGAATGACAAAGCGATTGCTTAAACTTGAAACAATTTGTTCTGCTCACTCACTCAAGCTTGATAGGTAAGTCGGTACAAGGACATGTGATTGGCTATATTGTTTACCATTTGAGCAGAGATTGCTCGAGTTTGTAAGCACCTTGGCTTTCAATATTCGAGCCGATGCTTGCATAGGGAATTGTAAGGCAAGAAATTGCAAGACCTTGGCTTGATTGCGCTCCTACTAAATGAGGTCGCGAGTTAATAGACATGGAGAAAGAGGTGTGGCCGGCTCATTTCTTTCCTGTCTTCCTAAGTCTTTATACAGTACATACCCCTAGCTGACAAAAAGACCCACAGATACCCCTCATCCAGCGCATTCGTATGTCTTAAGGTTTCCCACACATGCCAAGCTGTCATAGACTAGAAGCACACTTCCGGTTCCACCGTCAGTCTTCAAGACCGGAGAGGTGCTCGACTTCACTATTTTCAGCTCTGTTGCGCTGTATTGCTGCCACTCAACGGGAAGGTCACATTTCTGTACTGCTGTCTTCTCGATGCCATAGCCGACCGCGTTAACCACAAGACCCGTTGAATCCACTGGATTGAAATTGCAAGAATGAGGAGGTATAGTAGAAACGTCCACGGGACGTCCAGTCTCTGGATCGATGGCACTTGTGATCCTGACGTCCACGGTGCACTTGGCAGGTAGGGAAAGAATACCACTTTGCCTTTTTAACAACGCCACGATAGGACTCAGAAGCGCGAGCGCCGGTAGGTCGCCAAGTACGGAACTTAGACCCTTGTTCAGAGCGCAGCCAACGTATATGCTCTTACAAGCGAAGGACGTGAACAGCGAACTCGGATAGACAGGGCTGACAGAGCTACCATTGACTGTACCAGCAGCGCTATTGCCGTTATACGTGATCAACTGCGCTGCGTTGACATCGGCGATAACAAGGCCCTGTGCACCGTCAAAATGAAGATTGCATGGTGACGGTTGCGTTCCAATAACGACCCCTTGAGAGGCGGTTGGAAACTGTAGTATGTTAGTTTGTCTGCCATCATGGTAAGCGGGCTAGAACTTACGTCACAGGAGATACTGCTGGTGGCTTCTGGTATTGGTGTATTACTGATACCGTGAGCGAGACCAGTAAATATGCCGATATGAATTAAAGTATTGTGGTAGAGCATTGCGGGCTTTTGAGTCGTGGACGAAAGTCGAACGTTTGATTTCGCTGTAGTGAAGCCGATGGAAGAAAGCTTTTTGCTTCGGAAAGTGCGAACAAGTGGGACGTGGGAGCTCTGTGGTGTGGTGGAGCGAGTTTCTGGAGCAATATTTATATTCTATACGACGAAGACGAAGGGACGTCTATGAGCAAGTGTGACGCAAGCAAAGGATTTCGTTGAAGTTATTCGTGCTACAGACCAAGCCTAGTCTGTTCTCTACAACTTGAGCGAGACATGGTGATCAGTGATCTTGTGTTGCCCATGAGCAACATAAGGGGCGGAAACAATGCAACATAAGTGCGCCAAACTAACCCAAAGTGCAGCTGTGCACGCTGGATTCTTTGTCTTGTTGGAGTGCCAGTTCAGCCACGGAGTACAAGGCAAATGTCGATCAGCCCTTTAAGGAACGTGAGCATAGGGTTGGGCAAGATCTATCAGATTAATATCGGAATCGAGTAACGCGTAAGACTGCGAATTCAGGAGCAGGCTGAAGTAGTGCTCGTCTCGGGGACTTGTTGGCTCAGGAATCCTACGGAAGATGAAATTACCGTGAGAAACCAGAGAGTTCTTGCGGTCTGTGGTACGATGCTCAGGCAGAGCTCTTGGCTGAGACCTGTTAGTTGTCCGCCTCAGCGACGCAAATGAGCATTTTGTTGGTTCGCACGCCCATCGACTACTGCGTTTGGACTACCCTACAACCACCTGCTCTAGTCCAAAGAGATGGACTTCGAACCATGTACCATGCTTTTGCTAATCAGAATTCCACAATAAATTGCACCACTCCTTGTCATGTTGAGATCCACATCTACCTCGTCCTTGTAGTACATCTCTTGCAGAACCTGCACCAAACCCTGATCCTCTCCTGTGTATCCCCGGCTTAGACGATGTTTTCGCATTGGAATTGCCGAAGACGACATAAACAGGTTCTGAGCTCTTCGATGCGCTTGACACGTTTCTACTTGATCAGTTGCTTTCTTATTAAGCTCCCTTGAAAGTGGATGCTATCATCAAGGCTTCGCCCTTGACTTCGTCGTTGCTATCTCTTTGGGGGGTGAACGCATTCTCATTTGTAAACAGACGCACTCCACGTTAAGTCGCCAGATCCCCGTACCAACTTTTCTGTGTGCCGGCTCGGCAGTTCGCTGCAACGCTCTGTTTGGGAAGCCGGACCACGAGAGCCGCCACTCTCCCATTGAGGTTGATTTCCCAATCAAACGCCAGTGAACGGGGAGATTCACGAGTTACAAAGCCACATGAACCCAGGAGATTACCAGTTGGGATCGTTATGAAGTTGGTGGGTTTACACAGTGCTCTTCCTACTGTGTACGTGTTTGTACACATGAGCCCCTATCCCACAACCTCCGAGAATGATATTAGCTTGAGCCATGTGCACCTAGTGACGAGTGGGCTCAACATACGTCATTAAAATCAAAGCCATTTCATCATGCTCTGACCCTGCTACGCCTTTGTCGGCAGTGAAAGCTCCAGCTTCAATTCGGCAACAAGCGCGGACGATGAGTCCACGGCTGACGAATTATCTCCAAAGCACATTGTGCAGATTTCAAGTTCTTTCAGAGCGTAGTCCAGGGCGTTCTCAATATTGCCCATCTTCCGCCACCCCACAGACGCGTCGTGATACGCAAGACCTAGCGCCTCGCTAATAATACCCTCGTCCTTCAATAACGTCACCAATTCCAATGCCTCTCTCGGTGGGTCTTTCCTCCACTTTTGCCTCCTCGCAATCCGAATTTTGGCATCTAGCACGATCATGCGGGCTCGTCGATTATCGCTGACGGTGCAATCACTTCCACATGCCGAACAAGCGCAGACAAAGCCGTATGACGATAGTTTGAGCTGCCGGGTAGCCGAGAGTTGATATGGTCTCACGTAGCAGAGGTAGATCTGTGCACCTGCAGAAATCGTTGTGATGGCGTAGACAGTCACACATGAGAGCCGCGAGTTCCAAGCCAACGTAGCATTGGGAATG
Source organism: Tothia fuscella (assembly GCA_010583015.1). Lineage (NCBI taxonomy): Eukaryota > Fungi > Ascomycota > Dothideomycetes > Venturiales > Cylindrosympodiaceae > Tothia > Tothia fuscella. The sequence continues at coordinate 55,422 of MU007134.1, forward strand.
CAAGAATGATTGAATCTCGCTGCGTTCAGTAAGATCGACGTGCGAGACCCAGTCTGCCACGCATTTGAGTTGAAGATGTCATTTACGCGGTCGGAGCCTTGGGATTCGGCGTCGACAGCGTAGAGAGTGAGGTAATCGTCTTGTTGAGGTTTGGAAAGTTCGGAAAAGGCCTCCACTACTGCGAAGTCGTCACGTGGTTCGCGTACCGAGAAAAGAGGTACTTCCGAGAGAATGAGGGTGCCAGGTGAGATGTCAATATTTGCAAAGCAGCCCAGACCTTCACTTTGGGTGGGATGGACGGTGTACATGGCAGCCATTGTTGGGTGGTTCAAACTCTTGACGGTAGAATGGTTGATTTCTGCGGCAAAAATCCGATCGGAAGTATAAGTACGGGTTCAGTAGTAACAGATTAGAGTGTAGCGGCAGAAATTGGTTTTTTTTGTGGTGTTGAAGCTGATGGCGAATTGCGGTGACGTGGAAGATTTGCCGGAGCAAGACGCTGGATGTGTTGAACGCGCCATTTCCGATGGAAGGAATGCGATAGTCGATGCGTGTTCGTAGTTTTAATGAAGTCGTCGTTAATGCGATGCGGTTGTAGATGTTTTTGTGCAAAGAGGGGCCGACTTCAAATTGCGCTTGCCGATTTTACAACATCACGTGCTTTATTTAGAACCATTTTGAATCAAATACTCGTAATTATAATGACCTTGGTCCTGGTGTGAGGGAATATCTGGTTTACGAGCTTTGGGTTACCAAAGTATAGACTTCCTCGCTCATGTCAGTTTCTTACAACCACAGCCTCTCGAGTAGTATAGAGCTTTTCGACTGCAGCCTGGATCCAGATGCTCGCCATACTCGCAGCACTAGTGCTGTCCGCTATGCTGCATTCTTCGCCTCACAACCCTAAATTTGAGGTCCATGAGCGAATCTGAATTGAGATGGCATAAGGAAGGATGCTATTCAGTAGCTTTCACTGTCATCCCACAGGCACACCATTCTTCAATAGCAGATCGAACATCCACCGACAACGCAGGGGAAGGTCGAAAAGATGTAAGAAGTGAGGAAGGTGGGTAAACAGTACGACAAAGACGAGAAGAGAAAGCCGATGGAGGTAAAGACGGAAAATAAGTCTTTGGAATATGTGCTAATATGGCCCTATGTATTGCCTAATAGATCTTAATCTCATATGCTCCCTCTTTTCGATCGTCAAGATGCTCTCCTTCGGCTAGTACGGTCGTTCTCAGCATCTGCTTGATGTATCTAACCACATCAAACTGCTCGTAATACAACCACTCTTCCTCACCAGAAATTTCGGTTGTCCGATATTGAGTAGTGGCACGAAACGTCCCGACTCGTTTGTAGCAACCTCGCGATCCTAGACTCTGTTTGAGAAGTAAACCTTCCGTGAAAGAGAAGTCATTCCGCTCCTCGTTGTGCTCGTGGAAAATGGGTAGGACAAACATGCTGTCCACATGAGAGTCGATATTCTTCTCCATCTCAACATTATCCAGGTAGAGAAAACAGACGGCCTCAATCAGTCGGTATTCTTTGAAGTTAAGGGAACCGGCACTCCATTGAGTCCTGTCAAAAGAGAAATACTCGGGTACAAAGTGGCGATGAATGTCTCGAAATCGGGCCAGTGGTGCTCTTACACGTAGATACGCTTCCTGGATTTGACCGTACGCATCTCCAACTGGGTTTACAGCAATATCAATAATGTCCATTGCCACCGTGATATCTTTAAATCGGTGCTTAAGAACTACTTCCATTCCAATCTCCCCTGTCACTGATGCCCAGGACCATGAAGGCGCTCCATACTGCGGTGAATTTATCGCTTCCCCTTCTGCAACCCTCCACAAGAGAGAGTACGGAAAAGTCGGTTTCCACAAACCGCTCACGTAATCTTCCTCGTGAAAGTTGGCGATGTGAGCAAAGTGTCTCGCAAGTCCGGCCATAGCAACGAGTTTATCACCCTTATTCGTCAATCCTCTCTTAGAATACTCAGCAATCAATGTGTTCCACTGGAACCATCGAACTTCCAACTCGTTTAAATCTCTTTGCGTGTCATGCACTGGCTTTGCGGATTTGAGGGCTCGATAGTGTTCCTCTGAGACCATGAAACCGGAGTCGTGCCCGATGTCAGAGGTCATGCTGCTTTTACATTCCCAATAGATCCCATTCCGAGCGAACTGTACTGTACGATCTGACAGCATAGATTCTTGCAGTGTCCAAGCTCGTTGAGCAAGCGGAGAATTGAATATCCAATCAGACCAAACAGATTCGTATACCAGTCGTTGCATCTCCGTCTTGCCTCTCAGGTATTTTTGAACACTGTCCTTGTAGTTGCCACTGTTCTGTGGGCGGTATATGGGTATTGTGCTCAAAGAACAAGGGTTCATTTCGTGGAAGACTCCATCGCTGCTTTCTTTTGCCCAAGTTGCCGCAAGGTTCAGGAAGGACTTCGTATAAATTTTAGCCATTTCTCCAGCCTGCGTCAACCAATCGATGCCTGAATCTTGGATAATACAACAAGAGTCGACCCAGAGATGGCGGAAGCCCAGCGCGTCGGTTATAGTAATAGCATCTTGAATCGTTTTCGGTAGTAGATGGACAGGTATCTTGTCCTTGAACTGTGAGTAATTTTCGCTTTTGAGAGTGAGCACCGGCTTCTTGCCCCAACAGTAACTCAAGGTTAGATATGTCAACTCCTGTTCTTGGTCGGAACTTTCATCTAACGTCACAATGATACCGCCACTTTCCCTTTTCTTGATGCGAAGTAATCGTAAAGGACGCCAGGGTTTCTCCTGTGATTTAGTCCTCTCTAGTTTGCAGCTATCGTGGTCGTTCGCACAAGTATGGAGCCATGTTCTGATTAAATTGAAACTTTCTTGTGAACCCGTCGAGCTTGGTTTGGGCGAAGGCTCTGCCACAACATCTCTAGTATGTGCTATTCATCATTTAGGTGACATGGACGACTTGTAAAGGGGACAGAGTCGGAACACACGGGCAAAGTTCATCTTGAACATGACAGAGTACTTTTCATCCTGCACATAAAGCTTTGATCCCGAGACCAGAACCTTCAAATTGGTTGCCGTTGATTGCTCATGAAATAGAGGTTCTGTATTGTCCTTTGGAGCAATGGTGTTTAGTACAAGCAGACAGAATTGACATCCTCCATAGGCGGCTTCTTTTAAGTCGGAAGGTCCGTGGTATTCAAATTCAAGACTGCCGCGTGCATCATTTTTCAGGGTATCAAATATTTCCTGACAATGCAAACAAAACGTTGCCTTCCGGCTGTAGTCCTGCCGAGACGGATGTGCTGTACCTAAAAAACTAAGTCGTCGTCGTGATGGCGTGTTTATCGGTAACATTATGGGCCTTTCACAGACTGTCGTGAAGGCAGCTAACGCGGATATTCGCTGTTATGTATAGCGATCATGGATGAACCCTTCGTAAAATATATTTTCAATGAGGTATCTGGCCTTTCAGCATTTCGAACTCAGCTGAAAGTACTGTAGTCTTGGCCAAGAGCGGGGTCTAGCTATCTTGCGCTGATAGGTTACGACTCGGGTCGTGTGATGTTTTGCGTTTTTGGCCAAGAGTGGAGTCTAGATCTTGCTTTCTTAGATCTGAGGTAGAATTTCCTTGACTCAAAAATGTAGTATTTTCCATGTGATTGTGCTTGTTGTTGGGCATCACGAGAGCCAAGTCCAAGAGTAGCTTATTCTCACCCCTATTCTAGTGTTGCCGAGGGCGATATGAGAGCAGATGGTCTCACAAAAAGGCGTTGCAGCATGTTTGGGGGGTAGCTAGTTCAAAAGCCTAAAGTAGGCTATTCAAGCCTTGTCCGGATACTTAATAAGTATTGGTCATGTCCGTTCGCGCATCAGTACTCAAGCTCCTATCAGCAAAGCTCAATTCCGTATTAGATTGGAGTCCAATTCCAGAGAGGTTGCTCGGCGGTGTATTCCAAAACTCGTCAAGAAAAGCAAAATCTTGGTAAACAGCCGTCTCCTCCGATTGTATATATTGGTGGTTTGACAATTGTGACTGCGGAGACAAAGCAGGACCAGGCGTCGGATTCATAATCTCGAAAGTGTCTCGTGCCACCATCTTGACTTCTCTCGCCGTCTGGGCCCCGCGTGGCCAAACTTCTGCGAACTTCTCGATTGCAACGATCGCGACCCGTAACCGCTCTCTGGCAGCAATCACGTCCTTTCCTTTCAAGATATGTTTGCAGGCTGCAATGAGCACGATGGCTGGTGTGGCGATCTTACATATCGTAAAGGGTGAATGAGTTAGCAGGTCCACTGGAAGAGTAAGAAGATCAGTCATTTGCTCCGTCATTTGGAGGATCTTCGCGGTGTGTATGGGCGCTTCCTGCGCATAACTCGGAGCAAGCTGTTCTAGTGGTGGTGGCGGGCTGCAGGTAGAGACTGCTTCAACAGGACTGTAGACTATCGTTGAGAAATATCGATGAAAATCTGCAGTGATGAATGACTTGATGAGAAGCTACCCAGCCCACCGGTGACTGGCGTCGGAAATGTGGTGGAGACCCGTTCAGCTTGGGGTGCGGGCGTGGGTATTGAATTTCTTTCGGCGAGGGAGTGTTGCACTGTGGCTCGTCTGCGCCCGCCTCTACGTGACTTCATATAGTAGCAAGACTGCTCGTCTGCTGTACACCTGGAGCAAGTCGGCTTCTCGCCGTCGCATCGTAGGTGGCGTGATCGGCATTGAACACAGGCAAGACTCGCGCGGAAGCCATTGGGAATACTCCCATGACGGAGTGAAGCCTCCATCGTGCGTGGTAACAAGTGTCAGCTCAGAGTAAAAAACGAAATTGAAAAGAACGGCTGTGAGACACGTGCAACCAGAGCTCAATCTCTTGCCCGCGAGTTCACCAAAAAGCGACAAAAATGAAGGAAGAGTAGTCCTCGGTTGAACAGTCAAATATGTAAGCAAGGGCATCGGGACGTGAATCTCGGAAATAAACGAAATCTCGGATGAGTACAGGTGGTGTTGAGTACTCGAAAGTTGTCCTATGCAAAAGCATTAGGTCAGAAGCTTGAGATTTCTGTAACCTTCGAGACCCTTGCAGCGTCCTTGGTCGGGTATTACTTTTCATTCCCCGAACGAATTAGACACCGTCGTTTAGCTTTAGGGAGTTTTCGAAGTAGCCAAAAGCGCGCCGTAAGAAACACCCTAGTAGCGTCTAGTAGACATCTTACGAGACTTTCGAAGGCACACGCCTGGTAGAATCTGCTGACAAATTCTATTTCTGTGTGTCCCTTAGTGGGATTTTGGTCGTTCTTGGCCTTTGCTAGACCATCAATTACAGTCGAAACAAAAATTTCACTAAACCTCACCAGTTTCGCTCAGCGAGCGACGCGGGCTTTGGCTTGGGAAGCATTTCATCGTCCATCACAGATCTGGGATCGTCACCAAAATGATGGTATGATTCATCCGTATTCACTAGGTCATGAGGGTGTTAAATGCGTTCTCGTCGCACAGCTTTGGGCTGCAATTAAAGCGACAACAGCTCAGTTCCAGTAGCAGATTCATCTACGGCGGCCTTAATTAGAACGCGTTTAAATATTTTCTTGAATTAATCAACAAGCCTGAAAGGAGCTTTCGCAATCGCAACGCAGAATCTTCCGGCAAAAATTCGCTGCCTCTTACAACCAGACGTGCAAAGCACCACCCTTGAGCTGCACAACGACCTGCCGACTCCAACACCAAATCTAGCCAAGGGCGAACATCTCATCAAGGTACATACCACCTCTCCCTGCTCTGGAGAGCTCCTGTGGGCCAAGTACTTCCCCGCTATACTCGACGGAGGCAAATCCCTTGTGCCTTGCTACGATCTAGTCGGCGTCGTGGTCGCGGCGCCGGCCGATTTGCAGTTCCCCGCTGGAACAGAGATATGGACGCGCACTACCGCTTGGCGCACCGGAAACGCGCGTGAGTATACGATCGCGACATCGGAAGAATTGGTGAGAAAGCCAGCGGCCCTAGGATGGGACGATGCAGCTAGCATGCCCTTGAGTGGCTTTACAGCCTACTAGGCACTATTTGAGAAGGGCGGGCTCACTTTGGGGTGGAAAGATATAGAAGCGTAGGCAAAAAATGCGGACAAGAGGGTTGTCATCACAGCCGCGTCTGGGGGTGTCGGTGTCATTGCAGTGCAACTCTCCAAAGCGGCCGGCGTTGGAGAGATAGTCGCAGTTTGCGGCCCAAAAAGCGTCGACTTTGTGAAGGAACTCGGGGCTACCGAGGTTATCAATTATAGCGAGCAGTCCCTCGGCCACTAGGCCAACTCGGGAAGGAAAGCAGATCTTGTCATCGACATGCTCGGCGGTCAGACGTTGGTAGATTGCTGGAAGGCTGTAATGAACGGTGGAGTTTTACTGAGCATCCACGATGCAACGCTTGAGTCGAAGAGACCTGAAGGCAAAAAGGATGTGCGGGCTGAGTTCTTCGTTATGGAGAGCAAAGGGTGGCAACTCGACGAGCTTACCGGACTGATTGAGAAGAGGCAGTTGAAAGCGGTAGTAGATAGTATTTGGAACCTGAACGAGTACGAGAAAGCATTTGAGATTTTGGCAGGCGGGCACGCGAGGGGAAAGGTCATTATTAGGGTGTAGTGAGTTGATCGGAAGAAGCCAAATGTGTTGGGGTCCAAAATATCATATCTACCTGATTTTTAGTCCACTTTGACCTCCCATATATTCCAACCACCTCTGCCTAGCATTCTCCCACAAAATCTCCTCAAAGTCCTCAACCTTTGTGAGGAAATATTTCAGACATTGCGCTGCACCATGTGCAGAAATAGCTAAACTTCATTGACCCGTATTTAATGGATACCGGCTGTTATGGAGGGCAGGGACGCAGCTCGCATCTTTGAATTCCCTGAAGAACTCAGCAGCAAAAAGACAGATTTCCATGCGTGCGAGGCGGAGCCCGATACAAGTTCGTGAACATGTACTGAAAGGCATGAATACGACAATAGCGCGTCGACTCTAGGGCGACAGCCAGCATGTATGATCGAAACTGTTTTGATTGTTATTTTAATCTTTAGATATTACGTGGTAAGTTACAAACTTGAACGGATTGTCGAATGCACTGCTCTGTTTATGTGTACTGTATGCCTATGTCGTTATTGTTGTTCCAGGCGGACAGTAGTAGTCTCTCAATGTGGTAATATTTGGTGGGACCAATCAAGCTAGTCCTCCTGCCACGGCTCAATACCTTGTACAAACGCAGAGTCTCTTCAATTGATGCGTTAAAGAGAGGGAGTTTATCGGTATCGACGTCAAAAGAACCTGCTAGCAGACTTCACCCAAAATCGATGACCACGTAATTAGCGATAGAACTATAGTAGGCCAGATTACTGCTGGTACTCGACCAGTTAAGCAACTGCGGTCGAATTCGGATTGGCAAAGAGTTGCGTGCGGGAAGGGAGAAACACTGCAAAGTCTGTTTTCCGACACTACTTACGCTCTTCTCGAACAAAGTCGTCTCACCAATACCGAAAAATATGCTGCAAAACAAAGACGGCACGCCGAAAGCTCTACATCCCGATTCTGCGAACACTTCGATATTGACGAAGATGATTATTTACAGGAATTCAATAAAGAGATAATAGAGAACCTTACCTTCGCTGAACCCTTGCTCTTATTCAAGAATTGTAAAAATACCTTATTCCAAGACATTTTCCGCTGCTCTTGTCCACATTCGGAATCTAGGCGCGCTGCTGTTCCAAACAATAGAGGCCGCAACAAGTCTCGCAAGTGGCAAACATCGGACCTAAAACATGGCTTTAACGACATACAAAAGGAAGCAATTATGCCATCTCCCCATCGTGACAACTCCGCAGGACGCTCTATTTTCTCTTCAATCCTATCTGAATAATTTGGCGTAACATACATGTAGTGTACTCAAAACAAGCACTACTTGTTGGCAGTAAAAGATACCCCCATCCTCCCCATCACATCAGCAGCCTTGCCTGATCCTGTCTCTCTAAGGGGGTGCTTGACCAAATCATATATCGCCACCAACTTCAAGGAATCACCTTTCTTGACTGGGAATGGCCCATTACAGGTCGTCATCCCTGATATCGTTTTGATACTAGCAGCACTAGCCACCGCACCCTCGCCTTCCTTGGAACCATATACAGCGTCGGATGCGCAACTGAATTTGTCGTTGAGATACAAGGCAACTTTCACGCCACCATCTAACACATCCAGGTCAGTGAGTTGCAGTGATACGCAAAGGAAAAGAATAAAGCGTACCGTGCAGATGACCGCGCGCGCCAAGCACCTTTCCGTCTTCCATAAAGTAGAACTTTCCACTTGTTGTATTCGTGGGTCCAGTCTTCGAGAGTTTGATAGCGGGTGAACCACCACAGGTGGCAATCAAAGTGGCCATCTTGACATCGTTCCCATGAATACCAGGGATCCATTCGAGGTCGTAGTATATGTATACCTGTTTTTTCTCCTTGTTGTAGTTTACTATCTCCGCCCAGCCAGTGAAAGAATCTGTTGCACCGATATGATAGCCTGTTTCACGTGTGCCATCTTCCGACGTATAGAGGGCTCCCCCGTCGCTGCTGTCTTCTCCTGCACCAACAAAGGCTGAACCACCCAGTAGACCGGCAACATTCAAAGCCGGTGCGTTGGGGCTTCCGCAGTTGGACACCCAGTTCTTCTGCTTTTTCGTGAAATCAGAGGTTAGGATGTGGTGAATGTAAATCCCTGCAACTTTCATTAGCATCTTGTCAATTACAAGTCGGGCAGTCATACCATTGGATGGATTGGCATCTTTCCCGTCAGCATAAACGACTCCTACGTTGGCTTGCAAAACGGTGCATGGGCCCTGGCTATTTCAGAGATTTTTTGGCATGCTGTAGAAAAGGATTGTCCTAAGGCTATGTGGCCGCGGACCCCGCCGCGATCCAGAAACCGGCCCCGGATCCCCCCTCCCCATTGGCCGCGCCCTGGACCCTTGGACCCTGGACGGGGAAAACCCCAGCTCGATCTAGAAAAATCCCCACCGCGATCTAAAGGGACCCGAGAGCAGGTTGGCCGGCGACCACCTACCGCACCGCAGCCCTTCTTCTACCCTACGCACGCCGTACCTCGTCCTCTCCGCCCTTCTTACGCCCTCCGCCCCCGGTCCCGCAGCCGTCCCGCCGACGCGCCGGCGACGACGCGCCCGCCGCTGCTCCTCCTTAGCTCGGGGAGCGAGCCGGTCAGGGGGTAGGCCAAGCCTTATAGCCTCAGGCAGCAGCTACGCTCCCGCCGCCTGCACTACTGCCTCCCGCCTCGCTCCTGGCGTGCATACGCCTTCTCCTTCTCTCCGCTCCCACGCCGATCGCTATACTTCTCTGCGCCGAGCACGGCTCCTGCTACGCTAAGACCAGCCTGGCCCGTTACCTAACCGAGCGACACGCTCTAAAGGGGGCAGTAAAGAAGGAGGTAATAGCGTAGGTGGATCTGGCGGCCTCGGATGCCCAGCCGGCCGATCGCCTCGCCGGCTCCAACGGGAGGCCTTGGGACGGAACCGCGCCTGTAGACGGGTTGCCTGTGCACGCCGGCTACTAGTGCTATTACCGCAGCGACGGTAGTAGCCGCGGCAGAAGCAGCGGCAGCGGTAGTAACCCTAGTAATCAAGAAAGGCGATATCTAGGCGGCGGGAAGCGGGGGTGTTGCGGCTTTTTAACCACCAGCTTAGACCGGCTGCGTAAGCACCAGTCGAAAGCGCATAGCCTGAAAAGGTTTAAGAAGAGACGGCGTTAGTAGGCGGTAGAGGGGAAGGGGAAGAGAGGTGGGGGTAATAGTATAGAGCGAGGGGAGCCCCTAGTAGTATACTACCAGGAGGTGCAGCTTCAGACCCTATAGGCGGAGATAAAGTAGGTAGACTACTTTATAGTATTAGAGAGGAAGAGCTTGGACGGTATTCCCCGAGGCGGTAATAGGGATAAAGGGGGCGAAGGAGGCGAGGAGGGAGAGGAAAGGTACTAGTAGGTCTTGCTAGGGATCGGAAGTAATAGCTTCTAGCCTAGCCTTCAAGACCGGTTCCTCCTAGCGTAATAACGCCAGTACGACAAGTACGACCGGATCCGGCCGTAGGAGCACGTGTCCGAGGTAACACTGTAGCTTAAAGCGACCGGTTACTACAGCTACCTAGTAGGCCTTCCGACCGATCAACTCCCGTAGTCGTACCGCCTTCCTAGCGCGTAGGGAGCGGAGTAGGAGACGGAGCTCAGCCTAATCTACGGTAGTTTAGATAGGCTACTAGAGCGCGCGTACGCCGTCCTCGAGAGCGACTAGGGACCGGAGGAGAGATAGCTTAGCCGGCTCGGCTTAAAGCTACTTAACACCTTTTAACGGGCAGAGATGTGCTAGGACCCGATCCGGCCGCTATAGAATAAGGCTAGCAAGGCCAACTACTTCCGCACCTAGCGCTAGCTGGTCTACTATTACCTCCGCGTCACCCGCGACCGCTGCCTAACGGATTTAGACGGAGGCGCGCCGTTTAGGGCAACCGTAGGCTAGGAGCGGTGCTTCCGCAAGGCCTAGACGCGCGCCGAGGAGCTGGCCGAGGGGATAGTAGATAGGGTCGGCCGCGGTAATAGAGACGAGACCGACTCGGAGGCGGAGACGAGGTAAGAGGAGTAAAGCAAGCGTAAGGAGCGGCTCGACTAGGCCGTTCTAGACGCTACCGTATCTCTAATCCGGCAGCGGCTCGACCGGCGCGCCTTTAACTCGGCTATAGTCTCCTTCGCCGCCGTCCCCGCCTGGGATCCGGCAGCCGGGACGTGGGTTAAGGTAGGTAACTATACTCCCTACCTCTCGTATCTTATCTACGGCTACCAGCTGCTAGCGCTGCTCTACTGCCTGCGTATTCCCGCTGTAGAGGTAGACGAGCAGCTACTTACTAATTATCTCGTCCGCTTCTAGGACTAGTGGCTGCTAAATAACACGCCTAGGCCGGTAGTAGAGCTACTCGGCACGCGCCTACTCGGATTCGAGATCGCTAGGAACACGGTCAATTAGGTGTAGGTGCGGTAGCACGCCGATAGGGAGACGATCGTGTACGGGGACGTTCAGCTGCGGATAGACTAGCTTAGAGAGCTCGTCCGGCACGAGCTAGATATAGCCTAAGAGCTCTTCGCGCGCGACCTCTGCTTCGGGCTCAAGGGCGTGCCCGAGTACCCGCTCGAGGCCTTAGTCAACAACTAGGAGGCGTCCGGGCCCGGCGCGTCCTTTCTTACGGACGCGAGGAACGGGCCGATAGTAGAGCCTAATAGGGGCTGGCTCTTGGCACGGCTGGAGCGGCGGCTAGATCTTCTTCATTAATTACTACAGACGCTGAGGCGTATAAAGACCGCAGGCGAGTACCTTCGGCTAAGCAGTCGGGCCGCAGCCCGGTACGAGAACGCGCTTTCTCGAGTCGCTAATAGTCCTGCTGCATATCATCTCCGGGCAGCCGGCCAGAAGGCCTAAGTTCCTCGGCCTACGTTAGCGCAACGTGCAGACCGATATACGCAATCTCTTTATCTATAACGGCTATCTCGCCTTTATCCTAACCTATTATAAGTCGTTGAATATCACCAACGCCTCGCGCTACCCCGTCCGCTTCCTCCTCCCGGAGGTAGGGTAGCTGCTCGCCCGCTTTCTTATCCTGATCCAGCCTTTTCAGGCCTAGCTCACGTCTGAGACCGGGGTCCCAAGCGGCGCTACGAGCGAGTATCTCTAGCACGATAGAAGCGCGCTCTAGACGGAGGATAAGATGACCAAGGTGCTGCTCTCTCGCTCCGCCTAGGCCATCGGCGTGCCGCTCACGGTGCGGGCGTGGCGACAGCTAGCGGTCGGTATCGCCGTCCGCAAGTTCGCCGGTCAGCGCTATAAGCTCGACCTAGCCACGAACGGCTAGGCCGGCGGCGCCGGTTCAAGCGCGAGTATGCCCGAGGCGCTCCACTAGCAGGCCTCGCACGCGCCTAGGACCGGGAATAGCGTGTACGGTGGGACGGTCAACTTCAAAGCCGGCCTTACGGACGCCGGTCTATAGGAGTATCTGCGGGCGAGCTAGATATAGCATGTCCTCTATAAGGGCCCGGCACGCACCGCCGCGCTGCCTAAGAGCAGGCGAGGCGATAGTGGGGCGACCAAGTATCGTAGGCAGGAGTCGACGGACGGCGAGCTTCCTCTTATCAAGCGTCTCGCCGTGCGGGCTGGGGACCGGAGCTGTAGGCGTGTATAGGCGGCGGAGGAGGCGCTTCAGGCGCTCCGGCAGATCTACGGTCCGGAGGCTAGCTATCGGAGCGCTCGCTAGGCCGAGGCGGTCGAAGCCGTTATTAGCAACCGTCTTTAGGTGCTTGCCATCCTAGGCACCGGCGAAGGTAAGAGCCTACTCTATATCCTACCGGCTAGGCTTCTAGGCGCGGGCACTACTATCCTTCTAATCCCTCTTTAGGCCTTAGGGCAAGACACGGTCCGTAAGTACAAGTAGATAGGCGTGTAGTATAGCGTCTAGGACGCCGTAGCTCCACCCGGTCCCGGCTGCCCGCTAGTAATCGTTTCTCTTGATTAGGCTGTAGGGACCGCCTTTCTAGTTTACGCGGGTAGGCTCGACAGCAGCGGTAGCCTTAATAGGATAGTAATAGACGAGTGCCATCTTATCTGCACGGCGGAGGGATACCGCCGTAAGATACACGAGGTGAAGCGGCTACGGATACTTTACTACCAGTTTGTCTTTCTTACCGCTACCTTACCGGCTAGTCTCGTCCCCCATCTCTACGAGGCCTTGCTACTAGAGCGGCCGCTACTAATCCGCTCCGTTTCCGCTAGGGCGGATCTGGAGTATTATATGATCTAGCGGGATCCCTCGTCCGATCTAACCCGCGCCGCGATAATGAATATCTAGTAGACGCTCGAGTAGAGCTAGTTTCGGGCGGAAGACGGCGCTCGTGCTATCGTCTATACTAGGACCCGTGCTTTAGCGGATAAGATAGCTAACAGGCTAGGCTGCCCTATATACTACTCCGACTCCGGTACGGCGGAGGAGAAGGCGGCCGTACTAGGGCGCTAGAGGGAGGGACGGGGGTCGGTAGTACTAGCGGCCACAAGCGCCTTCGGTGCCGGTATCGATTACCCCTCGGTGCGAGCCGTCTTCCACGTCGGTAAGCTAGGCGGCGCTATTAACTTTGCGCAGGAGGTCGGGAGAGCCGGTCGGGACGGTAAAGGCGGCGTCTTAGCCGTCTTTCTCGCTAAAGAGTAGCGCCCGGCTCGCGCGGACGGCCCGATA
>MU007135.1:0-69598 GCA_010583015.1 Tothia fuscella
ATAAATGCAATAATATCGATATGTTCAATGTTCCGTTTTGGGCCTAGCGCCCCTGCGCGCTCAATTCCTGCACACCCTGTGCTATAACAGGTAAGGTGAGCAACAGTTCTTTAGCTCAAATTTGACCTACCGCACACGATCGGCCAATGTCCTCATAGCGCATTGATATAGTTGATGAATATAAATGAATATAGCGTTCGCCCGAGACACACGGGCTTACGTTTGACAGGGTTCGTTCCCTGACATAAAAAAAGTGCACTCGTAAATTCAGTGTCAAGTAGACAATTAATTCATTGCACAAACTTTAGACACAAACAACCAGCCACACCCAACGCCAAGACCTACAGAAAATAACAGAGGTCGTTATCGTGAGATATCCTTCAAATCGGTTGGTGACACCGTAATAAGTATAAGAGAAAAAACGAACGCATTTTTCTTAGACATCTGGTATATCGCCGTAACCCCGAGTGTAACAAGATAGGTGTAGTGTCGAAATTCCCCTTTTATGAGCTGTCTTAAGCACAGCTTAGAGCAGGTCGTGGCAAGGAAAGATCACCACCCAAGTATAAAAGCAAAATCCAAAAAAAGGCTTCAACTTTAAGCTTCCTTCTCATTGTCAGACGCCAAGTCTACCGTTTCGAAGGATTTAAAGCTGGAGCTTGAGACGCGCTCCTTGGATTGCTATGCGTTTTGCATCATTGGTGGCTCGACGGTCTTTGGTGCCGGACGGCGCGCACGGAATGTGTACAGACCAGCCCAGGCGGTAGACGCAGCGAAGAGGAGCCTATAATATAGCGATCTTATCAGTATTTTATGCCCTGTAATTGAAAAGAAGCGTGATAGGAAAGATAAGAGGACGCACCAGTTGAATGCACCAAACGCAACTGATGCCTTTGCGATATTGCACACGTTTCCGAAGCAGACACGGCTGCTAAGGAAGACAGCGAGGGCGATGAAGCCAGCGAACCAGAAGGTCATGGTCGTAGCGTCGGCGGCGAGGAGTGCATATCGGTTGTTGGCAATGGCAGGGAGCTTGTTCATTGCTGCGAGTCCAAGGTAGGTTGTTGTAATCAAGCTGAATACCGAGCAGAAGAGAAGGAAGTTGATCTCGGTTGGTGACATATCACGCCAGTAGTTGGCCCACCAGTTGGAGACTGTTACAAGAATCAGCCTGAGTCTCTGTTGCTGGTGGAACTATTCCACGCTACGGCAGCTGCATGCCGCAAGTTGCCGCTTCGGGAATACAAAATACGTACCATAAGCAGTAAGTCCAAGGACGACAATTGTGAAGATGGACTGAGCGCCGCGAAGCGGAAGCATGAAGTTTACCATTTTGGCTGATGTTGTTGTTGCGAAGATGAAAGGCCTGGAGGGTGTGAGCAGTGGATAATATCGACAATACTTAGGGCTGCCAAATGAGACTAAAGTAGAGTGACCAGCGGACGAGAGATTTCCAAGAAAAACGATGCGCAGCCTTGAATAAAAGGGTAGACGAGCAGTACTAGAGAAACTAGACGAAGGAAAGAAACGCCCAGAGAAAGAGGAGGACCGCAAGTCAGATATTGCTGTCCCCTAAAACCTTACCAGCTTCACAGATTGTCACACATGCCTCTCTCAACGCCTGAGTGAGCGAGTAGGAAACGGGCCGCACCATAGCCCAGGCCAACGTAAAGGCCTGGGACAACTGTTTGATGGAGCCCTGAATGAACGCATGAATGTTATTAGTTTCGGATCAGGGCATCCTGGGACATTTAATATGTAAAGCTGGGCACACTCCGGGACTTGATGGCAGCCGATTGATTAAACAAAGGGTTATTGACGATCTTGCAATTGGCCACTACGTTTGTGGCAACTGCTCACGGAGCTGCGGTTTGTTGTGCTCTGTTGGGTGATGAGGAGGGATGGTCGTCTGGAAGTTGACATTTTGGAAAAAGTGGGTCCAAGGAAAGCTTGTCTGAAGCGAGTATTACCTTACTAGTGTCGTACCTAGTCACTTTCGATAGCCTCATCAATGTTCTCTCTCTGATACCTCAATGATAAGGTTCCGCGTGTTCTCATGTACTTTGAATTGAACCAAAATCAGAAGAGTTTAGTCTCCATAGAAGCATGTTCTACCATTGATGGCAGCACTTTACCCCGACTCAGGTTCTGGTCCCCACACTTTCTGACGGGCCAAGAGTCTGGCAGTTGTTTCTCCTCCACCCAAGATGTTTGAAGAAGCTTACAATTCATTTAACACAAGACTACCTCAGATTTTTGTAAGTCTTGGCTAGAATAGGAAAGAAACAAACTCGGTGGCGATACTGAGTACTTTTGGTATCTGATCCAAGATAAGCTTCAGCACGGAATGGCATGTCCTGTTGATCTGTATCCGTGCCGATAAATCGACCGCATGGTGGAGTACACTTATCGGGCATGGCACAGTCGTTTTTCCCAGTTGTGAGGTCATACTCGGTGAAATGCTTGTAGGCATGGGAGAAATATATCGGTATAGTGGAGTAGATTGCGTCTCACCCTGCTTCTACACCTGCAGCCCACTTGAAAACAGGTCATTGGAAAAGCTTTCATGTCAGACCCAGAATTGCAAATAACTACTCAGTCATCTCGAATCACAGTAAGCACTTCCAAGACCTGTAACAACAAAATGGGCAGACGCCAACGGAACCGCAACATAGTCAACAACGGTCAAAACTCTTGTCCAAACTTGGCCGCTGAATACTGTAACCTAGCTTGGTGCAAAAAAGAAGTATCAAAAAACAGGATATCCCTTTAACACCGTATCTCCTTGCATCTTCAAATACAGACCGGCGGATGCGATAGTTAAGAGGCACAGCATATAAACCATGTGATCAGGTCCAATTTGCTTAGAACCTGGGTTGGTGAGTTCACAGTTACGACGCGAAACTCACTAAAGAGCTCTAGATATCGTTCAACAAATTTAAGTACACTAAAGAAGTGCGATAACCGGGAACCGATCTGGGCAAGAGCGAACCCAGAGTCAAGAGACTGGCTTACGATTGAATCCAAATAATCTATAATGATATTCGCAAAATATTGTAACAGCAAAGAAAGCAAGAGAATATGTAATACGCCCAAGAAAAAGAGCTCACGGCTTCCAGGATGGATTAAGCTGATGACAAGAGAAATGGTTCCCCACTCTATCATTGCCCGATTTCATTCCACGGGCCATATTGGTATCAAAAGCCAGAGCAGAAACCATAAACGCCTTAATGCTTAGCAGTGACTGTTTCACCAGTGGCCTTTTCGACCCACTCTTTGGCACTACCATATATATTAGCTACGCAGTCATACAATGGGAGAAATGGAAAGACTTACACATCACCCAACGCAACCATACAGACTGTCTGCCAAACACCGAGACCAATACGAGGAGTAACTCCTCTGTACAAGCCCTTCAGACCATTCTGCGAATAGACATACCTTGCGGTATTTCCCACAGTCATCTTCTTAGGCCTGTTAGGGTCCTCTTTCTTACTCTGCATCTCCACGCGAATAACCTCAATAGGTTGGTTCCAAGCGCTAAGACCACCACCAATCGCTGAAGCAGTAATCTTCTCCATAACGCTCAATTTATCAGTGTCACCCTTGCCGGTGAATTTTCGAATCCCATTTTCGGCAACACGGGAGAGACCGAATCTGCTACCCCAATTTGTGACTTGTCGTACCGCGACCGCGTTGACACCTTTGTTGATTCCCTTGATACCTTCGGCGCGGTAGATGCCCATGAATGTCGCGATTGTGCCCGGTGGTTTTGCGCCTCCGGCTACGGCCTTGTGCTTTGTGATTTCGACTGTCTTCATGCAAGTACAGAAACCCATGGTGGCGTAGGCTTGAGCGAGACCACCAAGCATACCACCACTGATACCAGCGACAAAGTTGGAGGCACCGAAATTCTTGACATAGTATTCGGCTTCTGAGGCGACGAAAAGAAGGACGGCACCTTTGGTTGAGGCTTCGATCCAGGCCTAATGTTGGGTTAGTATGGTGGAAGGCTGAAAGGGGTTTCTGGTCAACGTACCCATGGAATGAGACCCTGATAGACTATAATTCCACTGTTAGCTTTGGTTTCTTTTTCAATCTTGACCATATTTTCATGTCTCCGAACTCACAGCCAAAGACACCGCCACGGCCCCAAACCCTAGTAACTGCACCAGCCATGCCATCGCTTCTATGTGCAGCCATGGTGGTCTTGACGACTTCCAACGGCTAGAATCGATATCAGTCTTATGATCCCATATCAAGCTGATCCGAGTTCTGTGAGAGGGAGCTAATTAAGAGTTGTAGCGTACCTGTCCCAGTGTTGAAACCCTGTAGAAATGATTGTCAGCTTCATTGCGAGTAAGAATAAAAAAGTGTTATCTTCATGATATACGCACTCAAACATGTTCAAACCCGAACCAACTACATATCCAAAGTCAGTACCACGGTCCTATCATCTGATATGACACCAGAAAAAGACTCACGCAGCAAATTGCTGAACTTGATGGGCTTCTTCTCAAGCTTCTGGGGTGCTTCTAACGTAGACATAACGGCAGAGAGTTACAGGAATGGGGCCGGACCGAGGCGTGAGGGTGCGTCTTCGCAATTGGAAATTGTTTGGAGAGGGGAGATGTATGTTGAATTGGAGTGAGATATCTTGTAGAAAGCTTGAGGATTTGTTGTCCAAATCTTTGCGGCAACGCCCGTGCTCCCGCGCAAGCAAGTGCTGATTGTCCGATTGAGGTTAGTAGGATAAGGACGGTGGGGGCGCCGAAAGTTTAGTGCGTGGTTTGGTGAGACAAGCGCCTTTTGCTCTTCAACTCCAAAGATTTCGGCCTGTAGGAGTCATTATTTTGTGCTGCTTGTCGCTGGATCTCTGGATGCAGAAATTATAGCATGGGTCGGTATGCAATCTGCAATTATAGTTCTCGGGCCTTTACTCTACACTGGCATTTCGGGCTTGAGAACTTCCCTCCGAGGCTCAACGGGACGAAATACGCTCGGCCCCTCAACAATATCACCCGTTGAAGCCACACGAACTCAATGAGTATGTAAAAATATCTTGCCGATGTAAAGTCCGCAGTTGGCTTATGGCGCAAGATCAGGGTACCTGATTATGAGGCTCATGGTTCTTGCCTTATCTCATCTCTTACTCAAATTCTACCATGAAATTTACTAGTGGATCTCGATCTGTTTATCATTCACTCAAGAAAGAAGGTTCTTGTTCTGGCACTGAAGAAGTATCCGACTGGCTCCTGTAACTGCTCATTCCGTAAATGTCGTCTCAATTTGTTCCATAGATCTGCGCCTCATCGTCTTTTTGTAAGCAAATATACCGATCGCAAGATCCAAGAAAGGCTTAATCAAATATCACCAGAAGCCCCAAGCACACGACCACCAGCAAACTTCTGGAACTTCCCGAGACGCTTATGACCACTGCGCGTACGTCCTTTGGTTGCTTCGTCCTTGTCCATGGAGATATCTACCGATTTCTCTGAAGCGTCTGGTTTCTTAATCTTCTGTTTCTTCATTTCCATTTCTTCTTCCTCATATTCCTCGTCATCCTCGTCCGCTGCTCACCATAGTCATCATCTCCTACCCTGTCATGTTCATGCTGATGATTCGTGATCAGCTTCGGATATCTAATTCAAATTGCGTTGCACCACTAACCTTACCACGAACATTCTCCGCATCGCTCAAAGTGCCGAGACTAGCAATGGTGTGGATACCGGGCTTCTTGATCACACGATACCTCCGGGCAGGCTTCTGAATGACTTTATCTTTCACAGCGTGGAGATTGGCGTCGCCAGAAAGCGTGTGTCTAGTCGAGTTGCCCATCAGCAAGGATGGTTTGAACTTGCCACTAGGCTTTTTGGCATTCCTTGCTGGAGCTTTGTCGTGGATACCGTGGATTTTAGCCATGGTGCAATGTTGTTGAAGCAGTAATGGTTATCGAGAAGAGGTGTACACAGCTGAGGTCACTCTACCTGGGACTACCGAACTGAGAAGGTACGGAGTATACTGCATGCAATGTCTCGTGGTAGGCGGACGGATCCTGATCTCCGGGTAGCCAGTCTCGATTGATCACTTATCGCTTCATGTACTCCCTCACATCAATATCTTCAATTCTTTCCAGATCTCGTAAATCAGTGCACATACCAGACCACGTGGCGGAAAAGTATACTGCTCAGATGTGGCAGAGATTGTCATAACCAGAAGCTAGGGATCGCGCCTACAGTGGTTTACTGGACACTCATGCATTTGGGCTGGATTTCAGCTTTCCTACTTCGCATACAGCAGATCGAACTCGACAACATGTGTCAGCGGATTAGATCCTTAAACTCCGAGAAGTGCCATGTTCGCAGCCTATCCACCTACCCTTGCCTTTTCATCAGAATTCCGTAGCAGACTGGACGCTCAGAAGAAAAATCTCTCAGCATTCAAATATGGCACGAGAGCCTCAGCAATCAATAACTTCGAGTTTCTATCAATATCTCAGTTCCTCCAGTAAACCTGAGCTCGAACCTTATTCTATCCTCCACGGCGTTCACTTCCTTCCATCGTTCCAGGAAGCACCAGTAAGATATTGAGGACTGTCATCAGCGTAGGGCTCAATCGTCTTAATCATTTCCATTCCATGAAGAAGGTCTTTCTCGGTCAAAACACGATTCGTGCTGGTAATGGGCAGAAGTTTCACAACATCATCGTTCATCGCACAGATCGTTTACTTCCGCAGGAAAATCTTTCTTTTAATTGGTGGCGAATACTCCTCGTTGAGGCATTTATGGAGCTACTTAATGGACACATACAGTAGGTCATTTGGATTATCATTTGAGAGATTGTAAGATCGCCCGGAGGTAGAACTGATGATACGATAAGTGTCCAAAGAGAGTCTTGAGGAACTTGTGATCGACGAGATAGAAGTGATTCCCCAACTCAACAGAATCAATGTAAGTGGAACATCACAGACTATGGCGGTCTTTAATAGGAGCAATGGTTCCTGAGGCTTTGAGGCACGGCATGAAATACCTTTTGCACACGACCTTAGTTCTATTATTGCTATTACTGAACCTGTCTTGAAAACAAGAATTGTGCATTGCTCCGGTTTAGTGAGCTGATGCCGTACTACAGCATGGGCAGATTTTCATCTCAAGACTTTTACGATGTGATAAGTTGGACACAGCGATTGAATGTGGTTCAAACCATGGTTCCCCTCTTGAGGCCGCCAGGGGGTTAGAATCCTGCACTAGGCTCTTTTGGAAAAGCCACTTGCGTCCATGGAGCGCTAAAGATTGAAGGTTGAGAGAAACACTTGCTCTCTTCCACGCCAGCAAATACTCGCGATATATCACCATCGCATAGAAAAACGTTGTTATGCGATTTCATTGACCCTTTTTCGGTCACTCCGACCGTATACTTCAATAATATGCTCATAAATAGCTCTTCGGCCATGGAGCCAATCAAGCGCAGATCATGGAGCACGGGGAAGGCATTCGTCTTTGCAATTATCTTCACTATCTCTACGATATCTGTGTTCATGAACATGAAGCAACAGCTGCTGTGGGCGGCTTGTGCTACGTTCGGATGTGCATTGTCAAGCCCCGTGGATCCTTCAAAGGGTTGGTTGCTCGAGGGTGGGAAGCCGGTACTCAAGATGGGCAAAGACGGCACGTTCAAGATCTCCATCTTTGAAGATTTGCATTTTGGAGAAGCAGAGGACCTAGGTAAGTTGTGGAAGACAGAAGTCTGCTCGTTGAGTGAAGCTGACTGGATTTGCTTAGACTGGGGTCCAGCAGCTGATATCAAATCAGTAAAAGTTATGGAGACTCTTTTGGACGTGGAAAAGCCCGACTTAGTTGTCCTTAACGGCGATCTAATAACTGGAGAAAACACATATTTCCATAACGCAACGCACTATTTAGATCAGATAGTTCAACCTATGGTGCAACGCAAAGTTCCATGGGCGTCGACTTATGGTAATCACGATCACCAGTTCAACCTTTCGAGCTCTAAGCTTATTAGTCGTGAGAGGGAGAAGTATGGCCATTTGAGTCTAACACGAAGTATGGTTAGTGTGCACTCTGATGAGGGTCACGCTGGTATATCCAACTATGTGCTCCCAATTCACTCGAAATCTTCTACTCGACAGGACACAAAGAATCCAGTCGCATTGCTGTGGTTCTTTGACAGCAAAGGGGGCCACCAATACCGGAAACTGGACAAGCATCAGAAGGAGATCGAGCTGGACGGGTTTGTGCACCCGTCGGTCGTCACATGGTTCCGGAGAACGAACGCAGTTCTTAATCCGAATGGTGATATACCATCTCTCGCTTTTGTCCATATCCCAATTTTTGCGGCGGCCGCTTTTCAAAAACAAGGGGTCAGAAAGCACAAAGAGCCAGGAATCAACGATGACAATCCTCTGTCGCCACAAGCAATCCAGAATGGAGAGTATACAGGTGAGGATGTCCCTTTTATCCGAGCTCTAGCGGAGATCAAAGGCTTGAAAGCAGTCTTCAGCGGCCATGATCATGGTGACGACTGGTGCTTCAAATGGGATTCCAAACTTGACGGGATGAACATTAGTGGACCTGGTCTCTCCGTATGCTTTGGCCGCCACACTGGATATGGTGGCTATGGCACCTGGACTAGGGGGAGTCGTCAGATCTTGCTGAGGGAAGATACCATATTTGAGGAAGTCGAGACGTGGATTCGGCTAGAGAACGAAAAGATCAGTGGGCGGGTCATGCTGAATGAGACTTACGGACAAGATCGATACCCTGCCGTGGAAGAAGAAGTCACGCCACCTGGTCGCTCCAAATAACAAGATGTGGCACAGTCACACTCCGAAAGGAGTGCTTCGTTACATTATGTCACATCAACAAGCCTGGAAATATGTATAGCCTCCGGATGCTCTTGCTCTTTAGGGACAATTTGAGCATGGCATACGTGGTTGAGAAAGCTACAGCCACATTGATTGAATATTGATTTTACAGGCCATACGCTTACGAGAGCCTGGGCGCTTCCAATATCACAGAGGATAGACGGCAAAAGACAAATGTCTGCTGAGAGATGCTGAGAATTATGGGATTTCAGGTCACGCACCCCAGAACCAGAAGCATTGTCCCACGAGTTCGTACTTGGTCTCTGAGCTGGGTCATACAACCAATAACCAGGTTTGGATCGCCGTTCTAAAAATAGCGTCGTACACAACCACAACATAACGATACACTGCATTTGCATTTACGAAGAACGCCAAAACTCTCCAAGGTGGTATCAAGACGAACCCAAAACAGGCCTTGTACACCGTATAAGTACCTGGACCTTTCATAAATCGTGGTAAACGTTAAGACTTACACATCTAGCGACTTCCATCTTGGAGTTTATTCTTACGACCACTTTTTTTTTATCAGCATATCTTCGCCATTCAACATGCAAAAGCTTCTTACTATTATCATCGCGTGCATAGGAGTCAATGCCGCGTTATCTACAGATGGAGGTTACTGCAAACCAACACTTACAGACTATGTCGTTAAAGTGGGTATTTGCTCATTCTTGATCTGAAGCAGGATCTCTCTTTTCTGATCAGTCATCCAAGTACGATGACCTTCCATGGGTCGAAGGATCATTCAACCCAATTTCACCGCACTATTACGGTTTATCCTACATAACATTTCAAGTCGATCAATTCGATGGCTTCATTCAACCTGCTTCCGCTAAGCAATATGCCATGACATTTGGAGGTAGCGGTAACATCACCATCCCAGACTCGTGTGTATCCATTCTATCTATTTTTATACACGATCTCACATGACCTAGAACACCTAAGCAGTCTTTCGATCTCCATTCCTTTTCCTATGCATGCAACTCCGGTGTCCCTCAACCCGAGTGCGCCATCAGCATGTGGGGATGGAAAGAGAGTGGTAAAGTCATTCATCGTACCTTGAATTTTCCGCGATTGGATCCTGGATATGAGCCTAAGGATTTTGTTATGAATAGAACCCGTTTTGGTTATGATTGGAGTGATCTAAAGAGTGTTGGATTCAGTATTGCGAGGGGTGATAATGGGGAGAATATCTATGGAGGCCTGATGATTGATGATTTGAGCTACACGATCAAGGATGAGAGTGGCTGTTGAGTCATTTTTGGGATGCTGTAATTAATGTCTGGAAGGTAGTCATAAAGCAAATCTTTGCCCGAGCTCTCTAATTCAGCGATAATGATGTTCCTCCTACAAAGAGCGAATTGAGTGAGTCCGGAAGCCTAGATAGGCACAAATCAAAGGCATAAATATGCACAAGGGTGCTGACGATGACAAACAACCAGCCTGTTAACTTGGAGACAGCGTGCATAATTATCGTGCTATCCCAATTTGGTGGTGGCGTGCGCATATATAAATAGTTATGCTACCCGCCTCTACGTTTCTTTTGCAACTTCAATCGATATCACTTTTACAACTATCTGCAACCTGAGCTGAAGCTTTAAACTATGACCGATATCCTAGTAGTTCACTGATCGACAGGAACAGGTAGCATTAGCTAGCTCTATGAGTTCTGCGTGCCTTGATTGAAGATCCCGTCTGGGATCCGTTTGCATGCGCGCAGTCGGTCAAACGCGGCCCTCCTTGATGCCATTTGCGTAATAATCATTGCTGTGACCTCATATCCCCAGTGATTGGGCCTTTTGACTCTACACTTTTCAATTAAGACGAGGAAAAGTGCTGCTTCCCTCAGCTAGAACTGCTCGCTCCTCTTCGATGGCGTCCGCAAAGGCTAAAATCGGTGAGATTACCCGTAAGGGGCTGCAGGAGCTTGAGATATCTCCAACGATGGAGGCTTTGATTACAGATGTCACTCAACTGGCTTCCTATAACTGGTACGTCTCGAAATGCTAATTAGTTCTCCCATAAATTATCACGCGTAGCTTCTTAAGCTGTCACGATATCTCCACTTGGCCAAAAGGTTCTCCTTCCCATAGATATCATTAGTTCGCGCCACTTCTCTTGTTGACAAATAAAACTCGTAACCAGGCTCTGTGGCTAAAACCGTTTCCATTGAGATATCTTGGAATGTTTCACCGATCTCAACGTCTTGAACTCGGTCTGATCGATCAGTTTGTCTTCAAGCTTCTAGCTAATCATCACTCTTCTTTTAGGATAGAGGCCAAGACACCAACAATCGCTGTCCCTGGCTGCCCGGCACTATGGGCTCCATTCAGCACCCCACGCAGACTGAAACAAGATACCGGGCACAGGTATATTGCTCAGAATGCAGCTCGTCACCCCGCTAGTCCCCTTGAACCACTCTTTCGGGCTCTGTTCATCGCAAACCCTTCATTTGATATCGCCTCTGTGGATGTTGTGACGGACCGGAACAACATCCGCAAACTCCTATCATTCGTCAACCCCACCGGTGATTCATACGCACAGGAAGCGTTCACCATCGACGTTGAAGTTACTGGAAACACCATCATCTTCTGCCGAAGCGAGACAGCAACGGAAGAAACCATCGGACCAAAGGAGTTTAGAGGTTATGGGAAGAACTTCGAAGCGGCTTACACAGATAGTCAAGTTGTAGGCAGTACCGGGCATCATCGAATAATCTCATACCGCTTTGGTGGCCTTCACATGGTCCTACGCCATGAAACCGACGGCTATGTTGATGAACCCCCATCTAGGCTAGCGAACTTATTAGAATCCATGAGATTGAACGCTGCAAGCCACTCGCAATCCAACTCTCTACCTGGTTCGAAGTTGACAATTCAGAAAAAGGGCCGGCAAGTTCCTCTCAATTCAACTCTCGAGATCAAAACTCGTGTTCACCACAAGCCTCTTGAATTCAGGAATATTGCACCCCAGCTCTGGATATCGCAGACTCCAAAGCTTGTGCGAGCCTACCATAACCGTGGCAAATTCTCTAACCCACAGCCCGAAGATGTGACTGCTTATATCAAGCAATGGGAGAAAGACAACGTCAACGATCTCAACAAATTGGCAGCACTGCTTCAAAGAGTCGTCTCTCTTGTTGAGGATTGTGATACGCGTTCTGCGGTGCTTAGATTTGATCCTTCAAAAGATAAGTTGGAAATAACAAGGGTGGACCGTGAACCAATGTTGCCCTCAGATCTTTACGCTAAATGGGATAAAAACGGTGTTGATGAAGAAGTTGCCGCGAATAGAGCAGAAAGTGAGAAGAACGAAGACAGTACTACAGCTTCTGCTGCTGCTGCTCCTGCTGTTGTTGATGAGGAGGACAAAGCTGTACACACTGGAGGTGTGTCTCTTATGTGATGTCGAATTGCTTCTGTAGTTGGAAAAGGATATACTTCCAGGATCCGTGAGTGCTCTAGAACTAAATTCAGCATCTGAAAATGGGTTGTTCCTCTTGGAGCCGTGAAAAGCTCAAAGTTATGACTTCAACATATAAACTCTTCCAGCTGAAGGATACTGTTAGTTAAATGCGATGATTGCGTAACTCATCTTAATTTGGGATATTGCTATGATCATCGCTTTAGGAATTCGACTGGTCGACGTCAAGGCACGGGACTTGTAAAGCCGATCGAAAGAGTTCTTTGATCCGTTTCAATCCTGGCTAGTATTCATTTGAGCCACGTGATTACAGCTAATGTACTATAGAGGATCATGGCAAGATAGGTCACATTGCTTCTCATCTAATGTATAGCCTTGAACCCGTATCCGTGTAATACATAAGAGGACCAGCATCGTTCATCCCTCATTTCCTTGACATCAATGTCATCCAATTTTTGTATCCAATAATCAGGGTTCAGCACATAGTTATCAGCAGCCTTGTCTGTGACCAACACTTTCAATCGTTCAACTAACTCCCACAGATCATCTTGCTCCAACTTCCTCATTCGCATCTGAGCTTTGTGTAGCGCATCAGCCGAGTACGTTCCTTCCTTGTGCAGTTCATCATAGAACATTATCATCAGCAAGAGTGTTGCTGCATCGTCCACAGGCCAAAGACTACCGATAAAACTCATAGCGCCCATAGTTAATAGCATCTGAGAAAAACCAATTGTGCTTCCGGAATCGTATGCCTTCGATACTCCAGAGAGACATGAACTGAAAACGACTAGATCAGCCGAGACAGGTAATCTACTGAAATCTGCAACCGTATGTGGCTGTTTGAACAGTGAGACATAAGATCGCATTGGCGACTCCTCATCATAGTTACTGTGCGCGCAGATATGCAGTACCCTGGTGGTTTTGATTCTTATCTCGAATGATTTGCGCCTCCCCTTGTCTGCGAGGTATGGCCAGGAGTCATGTTGCCGTGCAATGTACAAAGCTTCGAGGCGAGAATAGGGAATATCGCGGGTTTTCCCAGTTTCATCGATAGGAGCATTACTGACCACAGATATCGATCGCTCGTCTTCCCGCGACTGCGCCTTGTCGTGGAGTTTGTACCAGATTGAGAGACTGGGCACCACAATAACTGGGATTTTGAAAAACATAGTCCAGGGTACATGCGCAAGATCCCCGGATGGCACAATAATTAACCGTCTTTTGGAAGTAATGTACTGCTTGATAGGCACAAGCAACAATTCCTCTAGATATCGTTTTATTTTATCCAGGCTCATGTCAGGGTTGGCCTCAAGCTCAAGTAGGGAAGAGTCTCTTGTCCGGGAACTCGGAGAGCTCATCGACGCCCGGAGACTAGCTATGAGCTTTTTGAGTTCTGGGACATTGAACTCCTTCCAAATGGCTTCCTTGGTCCCATCCCTAGTGACGATCATGGTCATCAATCCATTTGGTGATCTCGAAGCCAACGCAAACTCAATTACTGCGGTATCATCCGGGATACTAGCTCTTAGCTCTTCAATATTGATTGGTCTGCTCGAGTCCGGAATCGTTGAACGCAGGATCGGATTCAGCTGGGCGAAGACATAAAAGAGAGCTTTTCGCCATCTCATTCGAACTTTGAGCTTTGATAACGTTTTTGCTTCTAAATGAGGATCTGATCTCCACGGTGAGGCTGCACTTATAGGGGAAGCGGACCGAGAACTTATAGCTGATTGACCCAGGTCTGTGGTCTGTAGCCTTGGAGGGGTCACGTTTGTCTGTCGTAATCTGTCTGAGACTATTTGTAGGGGAACAGGACTTCCGCTGTTTGAATCAGAGAGTGGCGAGGAAAGACTCTTGCGAATGGTGTCAAGTTCAATAGAAGTATTGGACACAGATTGGGCTCTAGATGTGCTCTCTGTAGAGATGAAGGAGTCTGCTCGTCTCATTCGGATCGTTTCCTTGGCGGTGAAAACCACGTCCTTGAGAAGCGTTCGTTGGTGTGGAGTCACAAGATCCTCAAAGGTTTCGTGCCTGAGGAGAGAATCCAGCAGTCCTCTGGCCTTCCCTCGTTCAAGATAATACAAGGCTTGATGTCGCCAATCAGGCTCAGTCAGTGGAGGCTTGTTCTGTAGCCAGTGAAACTCAGTTGGTGGGCTTGTACGTCCAGAATCGTAGAAATGGAGGCAGATTCGGGCTGCGGAGATGAAAAGATTCGTGATGTCGGCATGGTCGAAAGATGAGGGCCCTCCAACTATGTCGAAAAGTCCATGATAGAACTCTGTCATTTCACAACCTTCGTGATACCATCTCAACGCCTTCTCATAATGGGTTTTACGACTTCGTTCTGTGCTTTCTTTGGGAGCTTTGACCTCCCTAAGAAGACCCCGGTTGAAGAGTTGCCTACATCTCGTAAAACGTTCATCCGGTTCTTTCAAATTAAAGTACGTTGTGTTGATCTTATTTAATGCTTCATAGTCCGCCCGAGCGGTCACCCAATCCTCTGTCCGTAATATAAGATCAGCGCGTTTGTACTGGAGTTCCATCTCCTTGTAGTCCCTATCTGCATCAGTCTTCCGGCGTCTATGGTGACGGATACTGTGAGACTTGTGCGTTGGGGCTGTCCGAGTTTGACTAGTGGAGAGTAAATTTCGAGCTTCAGAGTTCTTCCCCTGATCGATAAGTAACTCCACTTGGCCAAATCGCCAGTAGTCAGATTTCGTGTTTCCCTTCGTCTTCAAATCGTCCAGGCCTTCCTCGAGTGCTTGAAAGCCAGCACCGTCTCGGCCTAGTCGAACACAATCCTGATATTTGCTCCGTGTTTCTTTGACGATTTTGGACGGTAGATACTGGTCAAGATAGCCTTGGTCGACTTTGTTGTCCACGCAATCAACTACGTCCTTGATTGAGGTTGGCGAAAAATTGGTATCGCGGTCTCGAGTCTCATCCATTTCAAGGGGTATAGCGCGGGCGTTTGACACCGCACGAACCTCGTCCTCGAACGACATTTTGGCTATTGCTCCATGGGTTGGAGGATTACCTAGTATAGGCGAAGCGTCATTTCGTGCGTTAATGATGGGAATCATGGTAGCCATACATGAACTGTGCGGTGGCATGCCGCAAAGGATTCAGGAGCTCTCTGGATACTACAAATATACTTGGCAACTAAGACCCATGATTCAGCCTAAGATTCCGTTAGTAAGGTGATATACTCCTAGCCTTCAATCTTTATAAGAAAGTCCGAAAAGGAATATCGAAAGCTCTGTTGTGTTGCGATGAAATGACGTGGCATTTATTGCCAAAGTCTAGCACACCGTACGGAGCAGCACTTCCAATTAATATCAAAGGCTCAAGAAGTTTGTAGTGTTACTACTTTTGCCAGACCACAAAAAATGGCATACTTACATTGAGTCGCTTGTAGAGAAATCCATGCAAATAATAGTTCCGTGTTTTTATAGCATGCCATATGAGAAGTTACGAACGGACTGAAAATTGGTGGAGAATGAAAAGAAAAGGATGACTAGGATTTTGACAGGAGTTCAAAGTCTCTTGGGCCACGACAATAACGACTGAAGGCGGCCTCGGACTCTGCAGAAAAGGTTGTACGCAGCCCCCAAATTTGAGGCTCATCTTTGACTACATGATAGGTGTGACAGTACCGCCCATGCAATGTATGACGGGCTATGAACTGGACTGCATTGTCAATCACCAGATTTCATCTCATTGGATCATGGACGAAGCGGCTGCAATGGCTTGTGCAGTTTACGTGTTGGTCGAGGACGTCCGGGAACGCAAAGCTGAAATGCGACTCGAAACCAACACCCGATATCGGAGCCCTCCCCATATTTGAAGACTGACTACTAACAGAGTCGTTGTTGAAAGCCTCGAAAGCTTGAGGTGATTTCCGTGGGACAATTGGTGCAAAGTACAATTCTCAGATAATGGATTGGTATGTTATCGTGACCTTGACTTTCACGTCTTGTGGCGCAATTGTCGACGCCCTGTAATACACAGCCCCGAGCCTACCACGCGTAACACGATTGGGGCAAAGCCACTGAAATATATTTAGACCCACCAGTGACGGCCTCAGACCTTTCTGTTCTTTTCATCTCTATTACGTTTGCTGGCTTCCACGTTCGCCCATTGACACCGATCGTGTTACTCCGAAATATTGACTGAATAGGAAATTTGTCTTATGGCTCCTCAGCAGAGCCGTACATTTCTTCCTTATAGTGACGGGATTGAGCCGGAGGCTCTCAGGATAGGAGGGCTCTACTTGAATCCGCTGGATCCACACATTGGACTCGAATCGCAAAGATTTGAGTATAGAGAAGAGTGCGTACGTCCTGTAACCTTGTAAAAAGCACAAAATAACATCATCTAGCCTGGGCCCGGATGAATACGAATCCAACATAAGAAAGTATGCTTGGAAAGAACGTCGTGATGATCGCGGCTTTTCTCTCGACTTTGAGCTATCAAATTCCAATTCGATGGGTGTTAACTTCTCGGAATGGCTAAAATTCAATGGCGAACATAACAAAACCTCGAAAGCAACATTGGTAGGAAAGTCTGGCCGCCGCCTACAGATTCGCAAACCAGAAAAATTTCTCAAAGACGAAGTGATCAAACAGAATGAGGTTCAAGAATGGATACGAACGCACGCTTCTATCTGCTTCAAGGGTAAATTCGGGCATCACAAGTGGAAGTGCCCTGAAATCTGGATGTGTACTGGCGTGCAACTTGTGACCGGTGGCGATGTCCAGACAGGAAATTCCAAAGGATCAAAGATTGGTGGTGGTGCAGGTGGAGATCCTGGACCACTTGTCGGTGCACCGCCTGGAGTATTGAAGGTGGGCGTCGAGGGCTCTCATGAGAACTCTGAAACTATTGGGACAGACTTTGGATATGACGATGAGCGCGTATGGGCTGCACAATTTATGGAAATTTCCATCGAATACGGCAACGAGGAGGATCCCGCTTTGACCGAGAAGGAGAAGCGATCTTTACCTCGGACCATTCTGAACTTGAACCTTCAACAGATCGAAGATCTGGCCGCTCGAGGAATTAGGAGCGGAGTCAAGGAAGACCAGAAAGCAAGTACTACACCATGTTTGGTCGGACGAGTCACTGTCAAAGAGACGCTCGATGACGACGACGAAGGAGAAGAGGCTTGCCCCGATCTCGTTGTTAGCGACATCCCGTATGTTATGGCGGCCCACGACGTGCATTGGGACATGTATAAAGAATGTTCCATGTATCTCGATGTAGCTGCAGCACGTAAGAGATCGCAAAGCCCAGGGCCGGCGACGGTTGGGGCTGAGAGAGGTTGAAGAAAAGGAGATTATTGCATGAATTCTTATGCGGTCCGCTCGCGAGATTTAAACAGATCGACTATAGCTACATTAGGACTGTCAGTTTTATGATTTCGTCAACTTAATATATAAAGATCTATTCATAGTTGTAGTGGGTTTACATAGAGCCGTAAATGATGTCAATGCCTTCGTCGTGTTCATTGGTGTCTAAGCCGAGCCACTCATCGACTCATTTCGTCATTGATCAACGACTCTCTTTCAGTTCTAAGTTGCTCGAACTCAGTTTTGACTTTCTTTGCGAAATCATCGTCCACAAGAACTTTCCAAGCAGTTGCAGCCATGCCCTTGGAAGTCAGAAGTGTAAGCTGGTATGCTTCTTCGGTGATCACCGCAGCAGTAAACTCTTTGGTATGATTTGAGGCTCCATTTGCCGTTGGGATGTTATAGACAGGATGGAAACCGGGACAGATCTGCGTAACGTTGCCTTGATCTGTAGAATAGGATCCCGGCTGAGGCTGGCTGTCTTCGCCATCGGCATCGCAAAGCTGAGGCGACCCAAGATCACTCATAAATTGAGAGTAAGCTATGCAGAGGCTGCGGCTGGGAACAACCTCTGCACAGTTGTTTGTCCTGAGGTATTGTTCAGCATTTGTTCGTCAGGACTGTTAAGCCGTAACACACTTTTTGAACTCAAGTTCGCAACCAGTAGCAACAGCAGCACCCTCAAAACACTTCTCAACTCGCTTCTGTAGGATTTTGGTCTCCTTCAATGTCGAGCCCCTTACATTGTAATCCATCTTGGACCGTGAAGGAATCACATTTGCTTTCTCTCCGCCTTCCATGATGATTCCATGAATTTTTTGGTTCGGCAGAATCTGCTGCCTGAGCATGCTGATGCCAGTATATGCCAAGATAGCCGCGTCTAAAGCATTGATACAGGTGCAGCTGCGGCATGAGCTGTCCTACCTGAGAACGTAGCGCGAAACTTGGCACTTGCCACCGAAGTGCCATATGCAACACCTTGAACATCCTTTGTGGTTGGAAACATTGTACCCGACATTGGATGCGTCATTAGGCAGGCGTCAACATCTTTATATGCTCCAGCATCGATGAGCTTGATTTTACCTCCACCGCCCTCCTCTGCTGGCGTTCCTAAGGCTCGCACTCTACCACTGATATTGTTCTTCTTCATGGCCCCAACAACAACAAAGAACGCAGCGAGAGAACTAGTGGCTATCAAGTTGTGACCGCAAGCATGACCTATGCCGGGAAGGGAATCATACTCAACATTGAATACTACGACACGTCCTCCACTGCCATATTCGGCTTCAAAAGATGTTTGGAGTCCATATATATGCGGCTTCACGCTGATGCCTTGGGACTGAAGAAGTGCAACAACATTATCGTGAGCCTGAAACTCTGCGTAACCTAGCTCAGGTGTGCTATGAATCTGTGTTCACCCATGTCGTTAGTACGGCGCTAAACCAGGCGAAAGAAGAAGATCACTTTGTGATTGATGTCGCGCAGCTCCGTGTCTAGCCTCTTTATGACATCGTTGATAACTTTCTGGATGGTGGACGGCGATTCAGTCGTGACACTGTAGTCCTCGTTTGATGTCATAGTTGAGTGATGATAGTTGTCAGGCAGAGTGATCTCTTTCGCTCAGATTGCAGACCCAGAAGTCAGAACGCAGTAGGAGAATACTGTTTGAACAGCAGTATTATGCAAAAGAAGCGTGGAAAAAGATGGGCGAAGACCTAGAATCCGTCAAGCTTGGAAGGCTGAGGTGGGTGGCGGAAAAGAGATGATCCACTATCGTGATTGGTCTGGTTTCCCGACCAGTACCAGTTCACTCTTTTATGCGGCCGGTCACCAGAGATCATTTTGAATGCTTGAGATCAGGCTATCGGGTGTTAGAAGCTGTCTTCAACCTGATTGGTACCAGGCGGTGTTGTTATCGTAGATTAAAGCCGAGGGCGTAATGCGCATTAACACCTTCAACAGTCTTTTACTGAATCCACACATCGACCTGCTATCTGCTTTGTGAACAAGGATTGAGCCTTTCCAGGAGCTAAATCGAAAGCCAGGGTTGACGTTTCTTATCGAATGCTGCGAGGATCGTAAGTTGCTGATAAAAGCTTAATCCTTTTGAACTTATCACGCATATTGACGGCTTGGAGTCGCCTATGTGCAACTCAGGATTTAGCTGCTCAGTAGATCGCACAGCTGCCCCTAAGAAACATACAAAAGGAACTTTTAGGTTCAACAGATTCTATTGCGGAGACATCGGTAACGAAAGAATTACCCTCCATATATATATATATATGTTTGATTCCTCGTTGGTGTAAAGCAAATTCCTGATTTCAACCATACTTAGACGGCATCCTGTAAACTCTTGAAGATCTAGTGCTTGCCGCAAGACTGTTGCAACGCGTTCACTCGTAAGCCGGTAGAATATCCATTCCCGGTATATTGGATCAGACGTCTCGATCCCAGCCAGAAATAATGGCCACTGCAGCCGGTCATGAAGCCCAGTGCTGCGAGACGCAAATGTTCATTGTATGATCGTGAGAATGATCTTTAGCGATGCTTGAATCTCTGGTGGTGTGTCTATCCTCATATCCGATATAGTGGATCGGAATTGATAGACTCGGAGGGCATTAAATAGAACCACATCGTAGTCTGCGTTGACAAGTATTCGAGGGCGAGGTTTAGTGATGGTGGAGGAATGCTGAGAAACAGAAGAATATTTCTACATCAATTAGCTGATACTAGAGAAGCGCCCCGGCAGCAACGGGAAGGCACCATGGTATTGCTCACCTCTTCTAGAGTTCGAAATCTCTGCTCAATTTGCGATTTCAAAGTGTCATAATTCCCTCCAACGCCTGATAAATCATTAATATCCTGCCAAAGCGGCATCAATGCCCATAGAAATTCAAGAACGGTAGAGTTTTGATCATCATCAAGCATCTGAGAATGTGGATATCCATTGCCCCAGTAATCTCCGAGTGCATTGCGTGAGGCATCATATATGGCTTTGGTTTTTGTACTGCGCTGTGCCAAGTATCTCGCGAAATCCCCTCCTGATCCCGGAAAACCACATTTGACGTCCTCGTCAAGGATCCACATAATCAGTCGCGCGAGAAGACTACGACTGTAAACAGCTGTTTCTTCGGTCTGACTTTGGTGACAGATGGACGCCGAATCAACACAGTCAAAAACAAGATCGTGGGTTCGTACGAAGTCTAGTATTCTTCGGCTAAGCTGACTGAGCCTTTGAGGCGCTGTATACTTCCTTTTCGACACGTAGAGGTAGATGAAGAAGAACGCAGCCATGATCGCTATAGTATTTCCATCCACTGCAAAATCCATTCTCGTGATCAACAATTGTGCACCGAGCTGGAAATGATTCTCAGCTTCTCGCGATGAGGTACTTTGACCACCACGGAGAGAGTAGTCATTGAGTGAGACGGCGAGTAGGAGATACATGATCATAATGTCTCTTGCTCCGAGGTTAAGCAAGACTTTGTGAGTCGACCATTTGGGGTCTTTTGTTGTCCGGTATAGCGAGTATGTAGTCTGGTAATGTCGCAGGGCCTCATGCTCGTTTCTGTTAAGAGCTAATGAGTTCGGCAAAGTGATATGAAAGTCGGTCAGAAATGAGGCTCCAAACATGCCATCCTCACTCTGGCTAAAGCTGCGAGCCCCTGCCTCACTAAAGGGTTCTAAGGTCGTGAATTCAAGTGGGTCGGAGACTTGGCCACTGCAGTTACTGAATGAACCACTGTGTGATTTCTGACACCAATCAAAGCTCCCATACTCGTGTTCCATACCCAGGTCTGGCCACCAGTCATCAGGGCCCAACAATTCCAGGGTTGGAATTGGGGCGTCAGAGTTACCTGATGCTGGCGGAGTTGCATGCAGTCGCTTCAAGGAGTCTCCAGTATGCTCAGTGAAGTTCGAATGTGATGGAATTGGAACAAGAGGACGGGGAGCCCATGAATTATCACGCGACTTGATGGGCCCAAAGCCTCGTCGGGTAATTTTGATAGCTGCTTTCTTCCCCACAGGATATCGGCAAGCAAGACGAAGACGACGACACTACTCACAGCTCGGGCGTTTCTCGTCGCATTTCACCTTTCTCCCTTTGCAAGTTTCACAACCTGTCCTCCGATTAGCAATGGTCCAAATAAATTATAAGGTAGGAGTAATTTACCGTCCTCAGATCGCTTTCGTCGCGCCGTGGTGGATGGCATATTGCTGTCGCCGATGAGATTTGGAGCAAAATAAGATCGAAGGAGAAGAAGAGCTTTGCCGACAAGCTCTTCGCTTCTATCTCCATGGTGGTCTGCAAGTAAAGGGAGGCTGTGAGCACAACCGACGTTGTCAGAAGAGTGGTTGAAGCTACAGAATTAGCTCCTGGATTGGACCAGTCGGACAGCCAGCTTTCAGCCTCATTCGGGCAATCAACCAATCGCTTTATTTGACCAATAGTTGAAGACCTGAGTGATACTACTCCAATATGAACGTCTTGCGGGGAACGTTTATGAAGAACCGACTCCATGATATGATGAACATGAAAGTAAAGGCGTGCCGATCAATAACTTAAGGAGAGCCGACTATAAGATGAAAAGGCCTATATAACCCTCGATCAAAGATGGCCTAATCGATGGCCCAATACAATTCGCCTGTTATCTTTAAACACATTGAGGAGATAATTCATGACAACGGCAAATCGGAACTCACACACCAAGATAATCGATGAGAAATCTCAAGCGATGCCTGTGGCAGAGGAGAATCCAAAGCACGATACTATCGTCGTCGATGACGATGAAGAGAAGAAGATTTTGCGTAAGATTGACTTTCAGTGCGTCGGAATCCCACGATCTCGGACGGGCGGTAAAGATGCTTAGAAAAAGCTGACACTATTGTAGTCTTCTCCCTCTCACGTTTATAACATACGGATTGCAATACCTGGACAAAATTACTCTTGGATACGCCGCTGTCCTCGGTATCAGAGAGGATGCTGTATGAAATTCCGTCCAGACGTCCCAACTGGAAGAAATTGACACTCTCAATAGCATCTCGTGGGGCAACAGTATTCATGGGCTAGCAGCATCTTCTACTTTGGCTTCCTTACTGCCTCCTTACCTGGTTCATACGGTTTCGTCAAGCTCCCTTGGGGAAAATACCTTGCGGGAACCATGATCTGTTGGGCGGTCGTCCTCGCATGTCACGGCGCCATCAATACTTTTGCAAGCTTGATGGTCGTGCGTTTCATCCTCGGAGCATTGGAAAGTGTCATCTCCCCTGGCTTCAGCCTCATAACAGGGCTCTGGTACAAACCAACTGAACATGCCTGGCGACACGGTATATGGTTTGCCGGCAATGGTACCGCTGCCATCATCGGCGGGCTTCTCAGTTATGCGATTGGCTATACCGATAGTAAATTGGCAGCTTGGAGATGGATTTTCATCATTTTCGGTCTCATCACTTTTGGATGGTCTTTGTACTTCCTGTATTTCCTCCCGGATAGTGCTTTGAAGGCGATGGTTGACATCGCATGAGCGCGAACTCGCGCCCAGTCGGCCGCAGAAGAATGCTCGGAGCTTCAAGACCAATGAGTGGAAGTTGAAGCAGGCAATTGAGGCAGTGAAGGACCCCAAAACATGGCTTTTGTTCTTGTACACTTTCTGCAGTAGTATGCCCAACAGTGGCTATACCAAGTCTGCAAATTTATTTGGATGAGCCAAGCTGACCCGAGCAGTTCTCCTCCCTCATTATAAAAGGCTTCAAATACAACACTCTGGAAACGCTGTTGTTAACCATGCCGCAAGGTGCCTGTCAGGTTGTCATGGTACTCACCTCAGCATACTTAACGACCGTCTTTCGAAAATCGCGCTGCATTATCATCGCCATTCTGCTTTGTATCTCTTTGCTTGGCTGGATTCTTGTCGGCTATCTCCCCCATAGAACAACAGGTGAGAAGCTTTTTGGCGTCTTCATTTTTGGTGGCTGTAAGTCAACTCAACACCCTCATATGCAGTCAGGACTAATGAAATTACCAGACGCTGCTGCATTTCCTCTCAGCCTGAGTATGATCGCAAGTGACGTCCAAGGTTTCACCAAAAAGACAGTGGTCCAGGGAATCCTATTCCTGGCATACACCGCAGGCAATATTGCAGGTCCGCAGGTCTTCTTCGCGGAAGAAGCACCTAATTATCGAACGGGCTACCAGACTTATATCATATGCTTGTGTTTGTCGATATTTGTGATCTTGGTCCTCAGGCAGTACATGGACTTTGAGAACAAACGTCGAGATAGAGTGCAAGGAGTATGCATTGAGGTGGAGCCAAAAATCAAGGGCTCAAACGGGTTGGTAGAGCTGCCATCGGCTGGACTGGATGAGACGGATGGGGAACAGGACGGCTTTCGATATATCTTGTAGAACAGGAATGGCTCTGTTCATCTGAAGCATCTGTACTCCCTTGAGTTTTGTGAAAGCCGGACAAGACCTAGGATGCTAGAGAGGTTTCAGTAATTCTAAATACGCTTAAACTAATTAAACAGATCGACTTACCCTATTCGATATAAAGTATGATAGTGCTAGAAGTCGTGGATATACTTAAATAATGATAATCTGCCTAATTGGGAGCCTGTAAGTCAGAATTCCGGCAACTGCTTATTCTATCCGGCGTTCAAAAAACTCAAAAAGTATATAGAATTTATCGCATGTCTATGCTCTTTCTTTGGGATCTCTATGGACTTGATATCGAGACGCCTAATGGAAAAAAGAGGAATTCCGAGTTGGACTGGTTAGTACTTACACGTGTTGGTGGAAACGCGAGACATGGGCGCTTAGCCCTCTAAAAGCCCGGACTATTAGCGCCGCAAACTCAAGGGGGAAGGCGCCGTAATGAGAACTCAACAACTCCTGAGTAAATTTCAGCTGAAAGCTAAACGTAGGCCTCAGTCTGAGATGTTATAGCAAAGCTAATGTTAGGGACGCCTTATATGAAGTATCAGTTTCGCTTTTTGGATTAGCGCCATCCAGCTGTGTTACACCACAGGAATCCAGTCTCTTCAATTTTCAATCAGTCTTCAATTTCAGTCCAGTCTCTTCAATTTTCAGTCCTATCTCTTCAGTTTCTCATATCATAAACCTGACTACTATCCAAGACCCAAAGTACGATGCTAGGACTCAATTTCCCAATCCCATTATTAGATCGAGGACCTCTACAACATTACATTGGCTTAGAATTATACACAAGACGCGCCCGTTGCAAAGCCCACAACAAAGCCCGCCCCTTCTCTGCACTTCCAATCGAGCTCAAACAGTCAGTATTAGCTTACCTCACCAAGCCAGTCGGCATTGTGTCGCTGTCGTTGAGTTGTTCACCATGGTACGCCACCTACGAACCTCGAATGCTCCAAGAACTTCTCCACGAAGTGATGCTTGGGTCGATCCAGGCGCTGAGAATTGCCTGGTCTCAAATCAGTCGAAGTATTATTGTCTGATAGAGCGTGTAGTATGGGTATAAAACTCTTTCTCATACAACATCCCATTATCTCCAAGGCATTATGTCCCCAACGTCTGCGCAATTTAACTCATGTCAAAGGCACCGTGTTTTCCATACTCTATGAATTGTATTAGTGTCAATAGCAATGTTGAGATCTTTTCGTATCGCCGTGAATATTCACTCAATCGTACTCGGATTGCTTCTACACAACCATGATCAATAGCTGAATACATATGGAGCATTGACCCTTTTGTAACCTATTCTTAAAACCTCCATTGCTGCCAAAAAAACTCACGAACCAGAACCTTCGAACCGAAAATATCAAGAAATTATATCAGAAATACAGCAATCAAGGATGCCAAAACCATCCGTGTTCTACTCACCCCAGAAGCGATGATGAATTGGACGAAACTTTGAACCGACAGCCTTATACCTTTATCAACGATATGCTCTTGGTCCAACCACCCTCGCTCGGATCAAATTAGCAACGGAAGCTCCTCTGGAGTTAGTCCAAACAATCAATCCCCAACTCTTCATCTTCGACAACAAGCCACCGAGTCTGCCCCAGGTCCGCAAGATACTATCTCTCACACAGCGCCTCAGCACCCACGGATTGCGTCTCATCCTTACGAAGACGCCACAAAGCCTGCGGTAGACTTATATCTTCTTCCCAATGGCAATAATTTCTCAATCGATTCCCTACAGGAGGACACATAGTCGGACAAAAAGGTTTAGCAACTATACCAGAGGCTCGTGCCTCGCTGGAGTGTACGCAAACGTAATCTCGTGGGAGGGCACTCCTATCGATTGCGCCGTAGAATATTTCCCTGCACGCGCGTTTGGTTTTTGCGGTGACGAGTTGGTAGATCGACTCTAGACCAGTCATGATGAATTGATGCTGTGTTGGCGGTCTATCCCCGAAACGGAAGGTATTCTCATCATTGATGGTGTAGTAGATCGCAGGAAACTTCGGCAAAAGGACATTGTGCATGTAATCTCATATACTGGCAACAAATTTATCGCTCCAAGCCTTGAATAATGACTTCAATTGCTTGCGTTCGGGGTGCGTGAAATAGGGATCTTGCTTTTCGATCACGCGGGCAAAAGTACAGAATAAGTCAAAATTGTAGAACGCGCGGTGGATGATTGCGTATTGTTCCGCGGAAGGGAAATTGTGCAATGGTTCCTGTCTTGTGTGGTTGAGTATCATGGTCCTTGTATATGACCTGGCGAAGAAGTGTATTATGCTGTTTAATTTACACAGGTAGGATTCATCACTTTCGCTGAACGTCAATCTCTCCTTGTCCTTGGGTGGTCCCGCCCGGATATTCTTCACCTCCGCCATGAGATCGCATAGTGCTTTATAAGAAACGCAATCATGGGAATTCGCCTCAGCAGCGAACCTGGCAAGACGTTGTGCTCCAGGGTATGTTCCGTAGAGGGACAAGTCGCAATGAAGAAACTGCTTTAAACGCTGCGCACGTTGGTCGAGGTAGACGGCGTACCATGGGTGACAGCTCAATGCTAATGCAACGGTATCTTCTCGATTGACGAGAATATCAAAGATGCAGAGTTGGATGTCAGTGGGTAGGGTATAGAAGTGGTGGAGCGAGCCGTAGTCTCGTAAATGAAACGGCTGTTTGCAACAACTTTTGGTAGGACTTGTGTTGAAGGATTGACTCCTATTGGAAACATTTTCGTGACTTTTCCTGCTGAGTTTTTCCCGTCATGAAGAAGAATTTCCAGGTGTACTCGTACCTTGTACGACAACACGAATCGGGCGCTAAACCTAAAATGGTTGCGATGTTCCTTCTCCAAGCCTTACTCCTTGGAAATTCTCACCGTTCTTCACTGCATCAGACTGCGATGGTGTCTATGCTTATCATTGCTGAGACGAAGTCGAAGCCTACTCCCTTCGACTAATTAGAGTGAAAATTTTAGAGTACTTCTCACGAAGTACAACATCGTGTTGATAGCGCCCCTAACGCTAACACCGCTAATTGAGACTCCATTGTATCCGGGATTTGTAAAGATCTCTCCTTCGAGAGTGCAGAAAGAAGTCAGCCGTAGCCTCTGAGCCGCTAGGAAGTGTGATGTGGACGGGATGCCTGAAGAGTGTATTGCGACTTTAGACCTTTAAGAATTAGTCCTCTTGCTTTCGGCTTCCAGTCAGAAATTTATGTATGGTGGTCGAAATTCCAGCTGGGTAAAAGAAGAAGATGAGGCTTTTGGCTGTCTCATAGTTCAAGTCAACGCACAGCTAGCTCAAGTGTAGATTGGTGGCCAAGAAAATGGCATTCACAAAGTAAGCAGGATAATAAGATTGCTCGAGATGCTGATTTTGCAAAACCATGACTTTCATTAATTTCCGCGAAGCACCATATCCCGTACACTCGTGTTCAGCATCAAGCCCTAGCCAAATGTCTCGTGCATGATATCCCGTATCCTACAGCATTCTCTCTGCAGTGTAAAAAATGTCTCCTACACCATGATTTGGAAATCAACTCCTACGACGACCCAGCAATGGACACCACCTGGTCGTCCTCAATATTGGGGTTATAAGCGGAGGTGAGTTCGTGAACCGTCTCAAATGCCTTCGCTGGTCCGGTACATGCGAATG
The DNA here is from genome assembly GCA_010583015.1 of Tothia fuscella. Lineage (NCBI taxonomy): Eukaryota > Fungi > Ascomycota > Dothideomycetes > Venturiales > Cylindrosympodiaceae > Tothia > Tothia fuscella. Next base: position 27,757 of record MU007135.1, read on the forward strand.
CTCTGTTGAGCATGTTAGTCAAGCTGTGAGCTAAGATCGACAAGCCGCATGCGGCACCCACTTTATAATGGTGTATTCATGAGTGATAAATCCGCCCGCTGCTCTCACTGCTTCTTTCGCTTGCTCCAAGATATTTAAAGGCGTGTCCTTGGGAAAAGAGATAATTACGCTCTTTTGTGGTTGCGGCACAGCCATGACGAAGGATATGAGAAGGAAAGAAGCCAGGAAGAATGTGAGAAGTTGGTGGAAGTATTTCATGATCGCGTAATAGTAAACTCTCTTCCTCTTGCCTGTGTTGAAAAAGTGTGAGAGATATGTCTTTGTTGTTGTACTTGAGATGAAGAGATGTAGTTAGCAATTTCAAGGTTCGTCACTGGTGTATGACATAAATTGGTGTTGGTCAGGCACCCACATGTGTCTGGGCCCGCTTTATCAGGCCGCCAAGACCTGAAGATTGAGGGTAAGAGCTGCTCAACTTCACAACTTCAACAAACTCCACTACTACTTCAACATCATTGCAGCATCACCGCCAAACTTCTCCGACTCTTTCTTAAACTCCACTCAAACCCCATACTAACATCACATTTGCCTCTCTGTTCTCCAAGCGCACCGCAAAGCATAAGGCTTACAAAGCGCGTCGCAAATCTCCAAGACTTTCTCACTTCTCCACATCGCATTTACAGAAACAGGTACACAAAAGGACTGAAGAAGTTGGATAAACAGCGAGAATAGTGGGCATCAAGGAAGGAGCTTGTGCTCTGGTGCGCTTCAAGTGCACTTGTTGACAGTGTTCTGACCTGTCGCGTCACATAGCTAGCAACATTACATACCGTTTTGCTCTCTGTGTTGAAAGAGGAAGACCGTACACATAATTTGCGCTATTGGCTCTGCCACTTCGATTTCTTTTACTTTGTCATCGGTGGATCTCTTAGCACTTTCCTCGCGCTTGCCTCTCCATCAAGCAAGATTTTTGCCCACTTCACAAATAACTTTACTTGATTTCCTCCGTCCTTCAAACTTTAGTCAAGTCACACATGATGTCGTATCCAAACGAAGCAGCCGAAGAGGTCGCCACTGCCTTTCGAGAAGCTCTGGATGATCTTCAACGTAACGATCAGTATGAGATTGACAATTTGACCGTGATTGCGAAAGAGAGCACTGAACATGCCCAATCCATTTGCGTTGAACTAGAAAATCACATCAAGAAGGTAAGATTAATAAAAGCAAAGAGCAAACATGATTCTGACATGAAAATCGATCTTTATTGGACGCGCATGAATACGAAACTAACATATTGCTAGACCCGTCCAGCGTTCAAACTCCCCGCGCTTTACCTCTTGGATTCACTCGTCAAGAATGTTGGCACTCCCTATACCGTCTATCTTGGTCGCAATCTATACAAGACTTTCTTCGATGCATATACTGTCGTAGATCCAAACACACGCAAAGCTATGGAGGAGCTCTTCCAAAGTTGGAAGCAACCCGTACCCTTGTCACGGGATCCACGTCCAGTCTTTCCTGTCGAAATCACAGCATCCATGGACTCTTCTCTGGAAAAGATGCGATCTATCAACCTGAGGGCTGAACAGGAGAAGGAGCAAGCTAGGCTACAAAAGATGCGCATGGCTCAACTGCCGGCTCGGCTAGGCAACATGCCACCACGACAGACACCCACGCCAACTGGTAGCTATGGTTACAAGGCACCACCTATTATTGGCCAAAACTCAAACCCAAATTCCGGTGAAATCGCGGCTATGATGAATAGCTACCAGCAGCCCTCAACGCCGAATAATTACCAGCAGGCTTTGAGGTCACCAGGCGCTTTCCCACCCCCATCTCGACAAGGCGCACCCTTCCAACCATATCCTTCTCAACCGCATCCTCCACAACAATACCCGCCCCAACAACACACTCCTCAACAGCATCCTGCGAGCACAGCGCCCGCTTTTTCGTACTCTGGACCACCACCGGCCACCATGTCGCATCAAGCCCGCCTGGATAAGTTGAGAGCAGATGTGCAAGGACTGCTAGATAGAACAAATGCATTTTTGGTGCACAATCCATATGATGGAGAGAAGAAGGACCTCCTAGCCAATCTAGGCAAGCTGAAGCAGTTGTTGGATGGTGGACAGCTTTCCCTTGCGAGTATTCAGAGTACAGAAGTTGTGGTGGCGAATCTCGCGCTCAAGCTACCGTCTCATCCTCCTGCTCCTGTGTATCCTCCCGCGAGTGCTCCTCCTCAACTGCCTCAGATGTCTCCTGCGCTCCTTGCAATGCTTTCTGGGCAAACTCCTCAGCCTACGCCTCCCCAATCTCAGCCACCACAACCATATTCATACCCTCCTCCCCCGTCTGTGGCTCCCACTCCACAATATGCTCCTCCGCCATTACCTCAATCAGGCCCACCCGTATCCATAGCCCAGATGATGGCCATGATACGAGCCAGCACGCCCACTCTCCAACCCGCAAGCCCTGCAACGGCTCTGGCGCCGGCTGCCCCAAATCTATTGCTCGAACAGTTACGAGCATCCGGCCTTCTCGGCGGTATGCCTTCTGCAAATACAAATTCTGCCACCGTCACACCAGTATTAACTCCGACGTTGAACTTTTCCGAATTGGCTCAACCTCAACCCGTCCACGAGGTCAAAATCGATTCCGCTTCGCTGAAAATGTAAGTTTCCACCCTGTTCTTACCAGATGTATATGCTTATAGAAATCAGTCGCCGGCCCCAAGTCATTGGCCGATTATATGGCGATCGACCAGACCAATGCCGACAATGTGGCATGCGATTCCCAGGCATTGAAGCTGGGAAGAAAGCCAAGGGCAACCACATTGATTGGCATTTCAAGACCAACTCTCGCGTTGCCGATAGCACTAAATCCGCCGTTAATCGATCATGGTATATTGACGAGCGCGTAAGTTTTCTCCCAACTTTTACATGTCTTACACATCAGCTAACGCCTTCACAGGAATGGATCGACTATCGCGAGGACGTTGGAGGCATTAATGGCAAATCAGAGGAAGAAATTAATGCCATGGCAAAAGCGAATGGTACCTCCAGAGTTGAACCAAAGGAGCAATTCGTGCCCGTTCCCTCAGACTTAGCTCAAGCTAATAGACCATGTTCAATCTGTCAAGAAAAATTTGAGCAGGAGTGGAATGTTGAGCTCGAGCAGCCGGTTTGGAAAGATGCGATCAAAGTTGGTAATAAATATTATCACGCCACTTGTTACGCAGAAGTTACAAAGGGGAATGCTGCTGCGAGAGCTGCGGCGGTTGCTGCCACTGGATTAGGCGGAGGGATTGGGAGTGCTAGAGGTAGTGCGAGGAGTACGCCTGAGAGTTCTGTTTTGGGGAAGAGGACGTTTGATCATTTCAAGCTTGATACCCATGATAGTTAGCGGACTTTTGCATTGCGTGATGGTGACTTCTTTTGAGTATTTTTATGCGGTTGAGTTCTGCATTTTCGGCGCTGCTATCTCCATGCTGAGAGGCTTCGTCTTGCTCACCCTGTTCTCTGAGGAGCGCAGGCTATTTATTTTCATGATTGGGATGGTGGGTCTGGCGGGCCCCACGTGTGGTCTCCTTTAGGAAATTTTCCTTTTAGCCGGTGGAATTCCGAAAGGTTATTTTTTTACGTTGGAGGAGGCAGAGGTTCTTCAGACTCGAAAATCCTCATGAGCATGGACTATGGCATGGCGAGCAAAGGTGTAGTCTCATATCAATAAACAACTACAGCTCAACTTTCAGTCCCCATTGAAAGCGACTTCGTACCTATATCAAAGATACCATGAACCTTTATCCGCACTAACGGCACGTTGCAGCACAGACCAACCACCTCGCCTCGGAACCAACAATCCAATAGCCAAACTTTCCACCTTGAACTTCACCTCGTCCGATCCCGTCGTGTGTTTTTAATTCTTGCCATTGCATTCGCACATCCCTCTTCACATTCTCAATTCCTTGATCTTCACCCCTCACAGAAATCAAGCTTTCCTAGACTAGTAAATAATGGCGCCTATAACAGACGATGCGGTTAACGAGCTCAAGAAGCTGGTTAGCAAGCTAGAAGGACGAATTAATGAATTGGAGGGACGGTTGGATGGGAGGGGTAAGGGGGGTGGGAGTGTATCGGACGCGGCGCAGGGGATGAGGATGATTCTTATGGGGCCGCCTGGTGCTGGTGAGTGCTGCTGCTTTTTGTTGTTGCTGTTTACTTGCTTGGAGAGCTGTCCGTCGGAGCTTGGGAATTGTTTGGATGATTGTGCGCTAATATAAATTGGGTGACTTTTAGGAAAGGGAACGCAGGCACCTAAGATCAAGGAGAAGTATTGTGTTTGTCATTTGGTACGTCTTTCTGTCTTATTCCCCTCGAGTCCTCAATTGGGAAGGTTGATAAGGGCTAGAGCTAATGGAGTCACTATAGGCTACGGGCGATATGCTACGGGAACAAGTCTCAAAGAAGACACCGCTTGGACGTGAAGCGAAGAAGATTATGGATGCGGGTGGTCTCGTCAGCGATGAAATCATGATTAATATGATTAAGAATCAGTTGGAGACGAATTCGGAGTGTAGTAATGGGTGAGTTATGGTTTTGCGCCAGAAGGCTCGGGAAGAAAGAGCAATTGTGCTTGAGAGATGTCGGCATTTGTCCCAATATCTCTCCTCCTCCTACGCTTCTACCATCTCATCTTTCCAAGGCATATGAGCTAACACTTCCCACAGCTTCATCCTCGACGGCTTCCCCCGCACAGTAACCCAAGCCCAAAAACTAGACGAAATGCTGCACTCCAAACAACAAAACCTCCTCCACGCAATTGAACTCCAAATCCCAGATTCCCTCCTCGTAGCCCGCATAACCGGTCGCCTCGTCCACCCCGCCTCAGGACGCTCCTACCACAAAATCTTCAATCCACCAAAGCAAAATATGACGGATGATGTGACTGGTGAACCACTCATTCAGAGGAGCGATGATAATGAAGCTACACTGAGTAAGAGGTTGGCTACTTATCATGATCAGACTAGTCCGGTTGTGGGCTATTATCAGAAGACGGGGATTTGGAAGGGGATTGATGCGAGTCAGGAGCCGGGACAGGTGTGGAGGAGTTTGTTAGGGATTTTTGAGGGAGGTGCGGGTGCGGGTGGACAGAAGCATGGGTCGAGTATTTTGAACAAGTTGGGGTTGAAGAATTAGATGGGTGTTCTAGCGATGAGTATCGGGTGGTGTATGTGTATCTTGCGAGAGTATGCAGCTTCATCAACAAAAGTAAAACGGTGGCGGGTGTGGGATACGGTTTTCTTTCTTCTTCATTTCTGGAAATGCCCGAGTTTTGGTGCCACGCCTCTTCGAGGGGTGAACTGACTAGGCTTTCCTGCACATAGTTACGGTTTACGGCTTTCTCAGGTTCGTGGGTCTCCCTTGTGTCTTTTGTAGTTTTTTGTACATTAATGCCGCATGGGTCCTCTTCTCATTGCTGAGGAGGACTTTTCTACTTGTAAAGAGAGAAAATGTAGTCTAGGTTAGATAAAGGGCAATGGAGACTGAGAGTAAGAACAATAATTTTATATTTCACACTTCAGATGGCCATCATGCACAGGTATCTCGTAAGGTTCTTCTACTCTCCTTTTTCTTTGGATGAATTATTTCCTCTTCGAGTTTTCACTTTTCTTATTCTCCATAGTTCGTCTAGGACTCCATAACCAGAGCGACGCCACGGAAAAAAAAAGACAAAAGAATTGAACCAGCCCCCGCAGGATTCGGTTCAGATCCTAGGGCTAACCGAAGGACTCGGAGAAAACCCAGTGGATTCAAAAGACCAGATTTAACGTCAATAAAGAGGCTAATTGACATACCCCCGGAGCCCCACCATTTGCACAAATTGCGCGAACGCGAATATATATAACTGGTAGGCGTCCGCGTAAATCGAACAGGACGACGATATTACTGTTTGCATACCGAAAAAGGAAGCCACGATCAATTTGGTTCTTCGGTTTACAGCAATTCGAAAAGATGTCATAGTCCATCGACCAATTGGTCCGATTCGCATTGGACAAGTGGATTTCCAAGACGGAGGAAATGTACTTGTAGAATGAAATGGTGGGGGAAAAGGCGTCGATGACCGCATCTAGGACTCGGAGGAAACCCAGTGGTAAACCCAACAGGTTTTGTTTACCACAAGAGATTGCCCCCAGGTCCCCACCAGTGCACATTGTGCGTGAATACGAATATATATGTGTAAGAGTGACAAAATGAAAGAGAAAGTTTATTAATAGTCACGCTACTACTCTGTATCGAAAAGACTAATAGAGTAGTCACTTATGTGAAATATTCCAGTCCAACTCGACTCATTGGCTTTTCATAGTTATCTTGATTCAATAGGTTTAAATATATGTTTGTCAGTTACAAATTCGTATCTTCATCCACTTCATGTAGTAATCGTCACCTTCATTCATCCAAAAATAGGCAAGGATTCAGTACTGCCCAGCCGCAATAGCCTTCTCCCTAAATTCCTGGAAATTGTGCGCCTTTTCCTCTCCCTCATCACTACTACCTCCTTGCTTCCTCCTCTCCCACTCCTCCTCCTCCTGCAGCACCAAATTCTGCAGCGTCTGACTCTGGCCCCTAGGAAAATAAACAGGTTTCCGTAACCTCTTCGCCACAGCCTCCGTCACGAGAATAAACTTAGTAGCACTTCCCGGAGTCTCAAACATGGCATCCCCAAGTAACCTCTCAAGCACAGTTTTCAGACCCCGAGCACCGGTGCCCATCCCACTAGCTGCTTTTGCAATTTCTCTCATAGAGGGGGATGTAAACCGCAAATCTATCCCTGAGAGGGAGAAGAGTTGTTCGTATTGTTTTATTAGCGCGTTACGCGGTTCGGTGAGTACTCGTACTAGAGCTTCTTCGTCGAGGGAGGAGAGAGCACAGGATATTGGTATTCGTCCTATTAATTCGGGGATCATGCCGTATTTCTGTAGATCGGCTGGTTCGACCATGTCGAGGGTGTTGTAGGTGGCTTCCTTGTCGGGGCCATCTGATGGTGTAAAGAATGGTAGGTGTTTGCGGAAGAGTTCGTCGTTGATATTGCCTTTGATGTTTGTGTCGTGTGGGTTTGCTGTATCGGGATTGGAGGCGCGGACGTGGGCGCCGAAACCGATGCTGCCACGGGAGACGCGGTCGAGAATCATCTTATGGAGGCCGATGAATGCGCCTGTGCATATGAAGAGGATGTTATCGGTTCGTACATTGAAGACTTCGTTTTTGCCTCCTGGTGGTTGTTGTCCGCCCATGCCACCTTGTCCACCCCCACCGTGAGGAGTCCATCCAGGAGATGACATACTGCCGTGTTGTCGTCCAGGAGAGGATCTTTCAGATTTGGCTTGTACTTGCACAGTAGTCCCTTCTATTATTTTGAGGAGCGCTTGCTGGACACCTTCACCGCTTACGTCTTTGCCGTGAGAGACACGAGCTGTTGCTATCTTGTCTATTTCGTCCAGGCAGACTATGCCTTGCTCTGCTTTGGAGACATCGTAGTTTGCTGCTGCTAGGAGGCGTTGTATCACCACTTCTACGTCCTCGCCTATGTAGCCTGCTTGGGTGAGGGGTGTGCAATCTGACATGCTAAAGGGGACTTCCAGTACTCTCGCGAGAGTTTTGGCCATAAGTGTTTTGCCAACTCCACTGGGTCCCAGTAACATGACATTAGACTTCTCGATAGTGAGAGGAGTATCATCTTGCAACGGCGGGGGAGGAGGAGGCGGTACGTAGCCAGGGGCATGCAGATGCACACTAGGTCTCTGTCCTGGAAACTCATCTGGCACCTCCGTAAGCATTATGGAGCTAACATTCGCAAGAATTCGAGTCATGAATACCTTCAACCGGGTGCCTATGCACCATTTCCCTCCTTTGATGCTGCTGCATCAACTCCTCGTACTCGTCATCTTGGCGCTGCACTTCGTGTATGCGCTGATAGTGGTTGTACACCGCTGTACTTAACACCCTCTTCGGTTTCTCTTGTCCAACTACGAATTGATCGAGGTGCTCCTTTAGCATCCGAGGTGTGATGCGCGGGTTTCCCACATTGGAGGTGCCGCCTAGAGGTCCTTGAGTAGGTTGCCCAGGCTCGTATATCCCACTGAAGGGCTGACCGCCGAAGTCTGAGCGGTTGAAGTGGCTGTTGGTACGTCTGGGTGTGGTTGATAGTGACCGTGTTATGGAATATATGGCTAGGTAGGACTGGCGTAGGCGGGATGACGATACAGGTGTAGAAATAGAGCTTGGCCTCTTTGGGACACGCACGCTTCGAGGTGGCATTGTAGCTGTAGGAAGTCTGCTGTATTGATAGTAGAAGCAATAATCGTAATCGTATGCCTCTACCCGTCGTGACTATATCGTGGTGGGGTCCGGAGCAAGCAGCCGAACTTGCGGGAAAAGTGATAGCTCACATTTAGATATCGCGGATGTAAGACAAAGGCATGATCGTGTGGATATGGCGGGGCAGGTGAAGCTGTAGGAATATCATTGAACATCAGAGTAAGTCGGAATCTGGAGTATTAAATCCGTAGAGGTTGTTACCCCATCGAGATAAAGGGCGTTAACGCCACACCAATCGCTGGAGGAGCTAAGCTATATTTTAGTGGGTAGAGTGACGTTGGGAGGACAGGGGTTACAGAAATGGAAGGTTGAGCGTTTGCTTTGTTGATTCGAGCAGTGGACCCAACATTGCGGGGAAGGTTTTTCTGCAATTATACATTTGAAGAATTGATATCTGACTATAAGAAGCCAATTTCCGTCTTGTAGATCGAGAGCGGGGGTTTCTGTTCATCCTTATCATTTGAACCCTTTTTCAGCCCATTATTCAAGTTCAATCATCACACAAACCTCCGATTAATTAAGCTGTATTTTCAGCAATGGATGTCAACCAAGCTTCTGAGAACTCCCTTACGGGTAGTACAGCTGGTGGCATTCCTGAAGATGGAACTGGTATGATTCTTGTTGATTACTCTTTCTCATTTCAAGCTAATTGAATTGTTAGGCGTTGTACAATTAGACCCATGGCTATCACCATTCAAAGACTCTCTCCGCTCAAGATACGCAGCTGCCAAAAAGTGGACCAAGACTATTGACGATACCGAGGGAGGACTAGAGAAGTTCAGTCGAGTGCGTATGAAAAATCCTCATCGTTTACATCTGCTAATGGCTTTAAGGGCTACGAGAAATTCGGTTTCCATGTATCGGGAGATAATGACATTACATACCGTGAATGGGCGCCAAATGCTCTGAGAGCGTACTTGATTGGAGATTTCAGTACGTCTGACTATCATTCGTTCCCAGTCATAGCTAACTGAAGCTTTTAGACAACTGGAATCGTGACTCACATGAGATGAAAAAGGACGACTATGGTGTATTCGCAATTACCCTTCCGGCCGTCAATGGTCAACCAGCTATACCGCACGATTCTAAGATCAAGGTAGTCTTCTTGAGCAATTGGATTCTTTTCCCAGCTAACCCATCCTAGATTTCACTCGTCACTCCAAATTCCGGCCAACGACAGGAAAGAATTCCCGCCTGGATCAAACGCGTGACCCAAGATCTTGCCGTCTCTCCTGTCTACGACGCCCGCTTCTGGAACCCACCTTCCTCCCAAAAATATGTCTTCAAGAACAAACCACCTCCCAAACCACTCTCAGCCCGAATTTACGAAGCTCACGTAGGGATATCCTCCTCTGACCCCAAAGTAGCCACATACAAGGAGTTCACGCAGAATGTACTACCTCGAATCAAGAACGATGGGTACAATATAATACAGCTCATGGCTATAATGGAACATGCGTACTATGCTAGTTTTGGGTATCAGATCAACAGCTTCTTCGCAGCGAGTAGTAGATATGGACCTCCGGATGACTTGAAAGAGTTGATCGATGTGGCTCACGGGATGGGGATTACGGTTCTGCTGGATGTGGTGCATAGTCATGCGAGTAAGAATGTGCTCGACGGGCTGAACGAGTTTGATGGTAGTGATCATCAGTACTTCCATGAGGGAGTCAAAGGAAGGCATGAGTTGTGGGACAGCAGGCTGTTCAACTATGGACACCATGAGGTGCTACGGTTCTTACTGAGCAATCTGCGGTTCTGGATGGAGGAATACCAATTCGATGGGTTCAGGTTTGATGGTGTTACCAGTATGATGTACACTCATCATGGTATTGGAACGTAAGTAGCGCTCTCTGCTCTGCAACATCACAGCTGACCTTCATTGCAGCGGTTTCTCAGGCGGCTACCACGAGTACTTTGGTCCCAATGTCGACGAGGAAGGCGTAGTATACCTGATGATCGCCAATGAAATGCTCCATGCCCTCTACCCGCGCATAATAACAATAGCCGAAGACGTCTCCGGTATGCCCGCTCTCTGCGTCTCGCTTTCACTAGGCGGCATAGGTTTTGATTACCGTCTCGCCATGGCCATCCCAGATCTCTATATCAAATGGTTGAAGGAGAAGGAAGACATCGATTGGGATATGGGTGCTCTTTGCTTCACTCTTACAAACCGACGACACGGCGAAAAGACCATTGCATATGCAGAATCACACGACCAAGCTCTTGTCGGTGATAAGAGTTTATTGTTCTGGTTGTGCGATGCGCAGATGTACACAAACATGTCAATCCTTTCGGAAGAAACTCCCGTCATCATCCGCGGCATGTCCCTCCACAAAATGATCCGCCTAATCACACACGGTCTCGGCGGGGAAGGCTACCTCAACTTCGAAGGCAACGAATTCGGTCACCCCGAGTGGTTGGATTTCCCACGTGAAGGCAACAACAATTCCTTCCACTACGCACGACGACAATTCAACCTCGTAGACGATCAATTACTACGCTATAGATTCCTCAACGATTTCGATTCGAAGATGCAGTGGACAGAAGAAAAGTACGGGTGGTTACACTCACCACAAGCGTATGTTTCGCTCAAACATGAAGGGGATAAAGTTATCGTGTTTGAGAGGGCAGGATTACTGTGGATATTCAATTTCCATCCTTCAACTAGTTTCACGGATTATAGGGTTGGTGTTGAGGAGGCGGGGACGTATCGGATTGTTATTAATACTGATAGTCCGCTTTTTGGGGGGCACTCGAGGATTAAGGAGGATACGAGGTTCTTTACTACGCCGTTTTCGTGGAATGGGCGGAAGAACTTTTTGCAGGTTTATATTCCTACGAGGACTGCTCTTGTGAGTTTTGAGTTTCTCTGTATGTGGTCGGGGGTTTTGCTAATGTGTTTGATAGGTGCTTGCTCTTGAGAATACGCTGTAAAGACCGAAGCCAAATGAAGAGGTGGCATCTGAGGTGTCGAGACGAGTGTCTGTTAAAAATGTAAGACTATGATGTGAGAGTGCTTCTGTTGCTTGCAAAGTTCGTCCAGCCATAATGAAAAAAAGATGCGAAATGAGTAGTGGTGTGTAAAGTGGAGGACATCTGCCTATTTCCTTTCTAGTCGGCATATAGAGTAATGATCATGAGGTGGTCCGAAATCTGTTCAAGCATAGTTCACAACTTCTGTTTTGACCTAGGATGAAAACAAAACCGTACTCCCTAAAGGTTTGATGGAGTGCTGTTCAAAGGACCTTGTAGAAGATCTCTTCAAAAATGTGGATGGAGTTTCACAAGAGTATTGATTTTATATGAGTCATTCTAAGTTGAAATGTGGGTTTTGAGGCTGTAAGTGCTGAAATCGGATGCTGAATCGATGCCAAAGTCAATGCCGTCCACACTGGACATCCAGCTTACAGATTTAGGCTCTTGAAATAACGTCAAGCCTGCGGATCAGCCTTGTTTGATGCCAGGACAGCGGGACGTCCTTGGTGGTATTCCTCGAGTTTTTCAAAAGCCAGATAAAGTTTAGGATTATAGGGTACATGAATCTACCCACGTATAATAAAGGTAATTGAGTATACTTACCTACTCCTAAAGAAGATATATCACTTTAGGCCGGGAGCTGTCAGTATATTGAATTCGATTTGATGTAGCTAAGAAATTCTTGTGTCTTCAAATTCCTAGGAGATATCCGGCTTTCAGAAAACTTGAGCGGGCAGTCTGAGTAGAATATATCACGTGATAGGATGAACTTTTTCCTTCAAACCTGATGGGAACAGCTCAATCAAAACTCAAACGACCAGATTTTTAATGGCTCAATTGTACTCGTGGACGGAATTCGAGCTTTGAAAGAAGCTGTCGTGTAACTTCGCTGCTGTCTTCGGCTCATAACGGGGATTCAGTGCCAAGACCGTCGAGAGCTTTTCCGAGCTTCAAGATTCAGTCCTCCTTAAGAATCAACATCAACACTTCACACCTCTCCTCTCCCCACCAACCACCCTCTCTGCACCCTTCACAATGCTTAACAGGTAAGCCTAAATACTCTATCGATGCAATTGAGTGCCGATTGATGCTAATGCGATGCGTCTTGTAGCATTAGAGTGGCCTCACGGGCTGCTGGCAAAATCTCCCGTCCGGCACTCCGACCAGCTACATTAAACACATCTCGCAACTTTGCACCTGCGATATGCACCCGCTTTGCTTCGTCGAGCAATAATGTTAAGGATGGACGTGTGCACACTGTTATTGGTGCTGTTGTTGATGGTATGTTGGAATTTTTGATGTCTACCACATCCGACGATACAACCTACATATCCGACGTAGCGGACATCGAGAACATTAAGACTTGGGATAGGAGCTGCAATTCGGATGCTAATGGATAAAACCAGTAAAATTTGACACGGATGTGCTACCGCCAATTCTCAATGCCTTGGAGACGGAAAACAATGGCAACAAGCTTGTCTTGGAGGTCGCGGTAAGGATGCATTGGCCCACCACAACCATCATCGAGTAAACGCTAAATGATGTATAGCAACATTTGGGACAGAATGTCGTCCGCTGTATTGCCATGGACGGTAAGATGACCTTTCAATGGCTTCTGGAAAATTCGCCACTAACACTGCTATTCAGGTACCGAGGGTCTCGTCCGAGGCCGCATCGCTACCGACACTGGCGCACCTATTATGATTCCCGTCGGCCCAGGTACTCTCGGTCGCATCATGAACGTCACTGGTGATCCCATCGATGAACGTGGCCCTATCAAGGGAACCAAGAGACTCCCCATCCACGCCGATCCACCAGAGTTCGTCGAGCAATCGACGAGTGCCGAAGTCTTGGTCACCGGTATCAAGGTCGTCGATCTCCTTGCTCCCTACGCACGTGGAGGTAAAATCGGTCTTTTCGGAGGTGCCGGTGTCGGCAAGACTGTGTTCATTCAGGAGTTGATTGTATGGCATATGTTTAACAAGGAAGGCTATGGACTATTGCTAATGGAAAACAGAACAACATTGCCAAGGCTCACGGTGGTTTCTCCGTCTTCACAGGTGTCGGCGAGCGTACTCGTGAGGGTAACGATTTGTACCACGAAATGCAGGAAACCTCCGTCATTCAACTTGATGGCGAGTCCAAGGTCGCGTTGGTGTTCGGTCAGATGAATGAGCCTCCAGGGGCTCGCGCTCGTGTCGCTCTCACTGGGTAAGTCGCTCCTTCCTGGATTTTTCCTTAGCGCGAATTTTCATCTCAACCTCATCTCAATGTCTCTTCTCTCCCCTCCCCCCGTTTCTGGACCACCACAATGGCGACAATGGATCCCAACACGTCCGAGCTGCTCTCTGCGGAAGAGAAGATCCTCCAGTTTACCCACAATCTCGTCTGCACTGAGGTGCCTGCATGGTATATGAACCCACACTTTAAGATCATCCTCAAAGACCAAGACGACTTCAGTAGTATAGCTGATTGCTGTCCTCTTACACTGGCTCCAGCATTACACACCATCATGAATAGCAGAGAATCACCACCCTTCAATTTCTTTACTTCATTACCACAAGCAGCTGATGGTGTCTGGGCTGTCTACGCTATATGCATGGAGAAGAATATCCCCTCCGCACATCAACTTCAGCTCTCCTCCGCATATCAACTTCAGGTCTCCTCCGTACATCAACTTCAGCTCTCCTTCCCCCGCACTTCAATTTTGGCTCCCCTCCGCACTTCAACCTCAGCTTCTTCGGCATACTCTACACGTCACCTATCCGTCTAGCTGGTCCTCTTCCCCGTGCTCAAGGCTTCTTCATAGCTCTTGCTTCAAAGCCCTCCTACGGTGATCATTGAGACGACGTCCATGAGCTGCCTCTTCGGTCACGTAGTACGGTCGACTGGTCCTCTATCTGCCATCAATTCTTCATGGCGGGCTGTCCATGTCCGCTGCTGAACTCAAGCTGCATGCAAAGCTAGCAAAGCTAGAGCGAAAGAAACCAACAACGTTCAGAGTATACACCTTCGTTCACAGGACCTCACTGCTACCAGTCAAAATTCTCACGCAATGCCAAATGGCAGACGAAGTCCTCACCATCGCCACCAAAATCCGCAATAAGGCCAAGAATAGACCATGCTTCAACGCCCTGCGACAACAACTTCGCGTCTCCATCAGCTCTGGACAACATGGCAATCTCTAAGGACCTATGAACCCCATCACCTGGTGTTCAGACCACCAACTCATTCATATTTCATATTTAAACCTCATGTTACACAATCTGATGCTAATTTACAACAACAGCCTCACTGTAGCGGAATATTTTCGCGACGAAGAAGGCCAAGATGTGCTCCTCTTCATCGACAATATTTTCCGATTTACCCAAGCCGGTTCCGAAGTGTCTGCCCTTCTCGGACGTATCCCATCTGCCGTAGGTTACCAACCCACCCTCGCCGTCGACATGGGTGCTATGCAGGAACGTATCACCACCACCCAAAAGGGTTCCATCACATCTGTGCAGGCCGTCTACGTGCCCGCTGACGATTTGACCGATCCCGCCCCAGCCACCACCTTTGCCCATTTGGACGCCACCACTGTGTTGTCCCGCGGTATCTCCGAATTGGGTATCTACCCAGCGGTCGATCCTCTCGATTCCAAATCCCGTATGTTGGATCCCCGTGTCGTAGGACAGGATCACTACGATACCGCCACAAAGGTACAGCAGATGCTTCAGGAGTACAAGTCGTTGCAGGATATCATCGCCATTTTGGGAATGGATGAGTTGTCGGAAGCGGACAAATTGACTGTGGAGCGTGCCCGTAAATTGCAACGTTTCTTGAGCCAGCCGTTCACGGTCGCTCAGGTTTTCACCGGTATTGAGGGCAAGCTTGTGGATCTTAAGGATACGATCAGGAGTTTCAAGAGCATTATGAATGGTGATTGTGATGATTTGCCAGAAGGTATGTGCACTCATTCTTTGGGAAATTCAATTGATTCTGATGCTAATATACTTTGCCAGGTGCTTTCTACATGGTCGGTGACATCGAGTCCGCCCGCGCAAAGGGTGAGAAGATTCTGGCGGATCTGGAGAAGGAGTAAATGCCTGCATTTTAGAAGCATTTTTGCTTTTCTCTCCGGGGTGGTTCGTGATATCAAAAGAAGTAGAAAAAGTTCGCCTCTCCCGCTCTCGCCAACTCAACTGTACAGCAAATATCCCCCTCCCAAAATTTTATAGAGGCGCGGCATGAGCATTGGGCTGTTCTTTCATCTTTCCTCTCTTGGGCCATCGAATTGTGTAATCTAGTATTGTGTCGTGTCTGTTGTGCAAAGCCTCCAAATTCATCTTGTGTATCATTTGTGATTTTGCGGGGATGAGAGGGCATGTGGTACAATTTACATTGGCGTGATGTGATTCCAAATGTGCCTCACGGCAGACTCTTGCATTACTCCTCTAAGGTTTCTAAAAGCCGGACAGGGCTATTGCCGAAATCCCAATACAGAAACATATTGCTGAGTATGTTGAAACAAGATTAATATACTGAAAGCTCCCGGCTCTTAATTAGAATATCTATAATAAGAAAAGGCGAATATACTAATTAGCTTTTATTGTCCTAAGGTGGATTTAAATGCTCTATAATCCTGGACTCTATCCGGCTTTTTCAAGAAACTTGAGGCGTAGTCGCCTTTTGAATTCCTCTATCCTCTTGTCATTCCATGGGGTGTGCGATGTGAAAATAGAGCCTTTTCGCATTATCATCAAAGTGAACGTCCAATTTGTTTCCGCTGTTGTCTACTTCCAAGTCTCTATTGCATTTTCACTTGTGGATCTTCATTTATTGGGTTGTATGAATGAGCTGCTGAAGGTTTTTGAGGAGTGCGTGCACGAGGAGACGGATGGAATGATGGAGGAGGGCTTGTGAGGTCTTGAGTGGAGAGGTTTGGCGAAGAGAGAAAATGGAGCAGGGGAAGGATGGCGGGTTTGTTGTCAATGAGGGCATTGGTCCACATGGGGAGAGGTGAATGAAAAGATCGGAGTGTGGAAACCTGCAAGTGAGGATGAGGTAGAGAAGTTGAGCAGGACGCGGAGAGGAGGATGACGATTACCTATTTGGCGGAGTAGTGATATCGATGAGGAGGGGATTGGTAGAGTGTTAGATCTGGGGAGGGTGAAGGGGAAAAGGTTACGTACCATTCGAGGTTCTAGAACGCTATCGGCGCTAAACCTGAACTGGATGTGGTCTTGCACGACCACAACTCCCTTCCAAGCTTTCATATACTACTACTAAATTGTGATATTCCATCGTCCATTTATTATCCACATATTTCTTAGACCTTCGAGTGAGAAATATATGGGAAACCGTGATCGGCAGGGATGACACCCGCCCGTGCCCTTCTACATGATCCGTCAACAGTTGAGGTGATCCGGGTATAGAGTACGAGATGATAGATCCCAATGCACCTCTTACTGCGAACCACTGTACTTTGGTCTCCACTTCCTTGGATGGTCTACCGATCCTCATGGTGCCTGACGTCCGAAGTTTTTGGTAGATTCAAATCGTGAAGATGAAGTCTTTACTCCTCAGGATTTTTTAAAGCTGGTTAGGTGCTTCAAATCGGTTCAAAGCACTAAAAGGCAATGAAGTATTGCTACTTACTCTAGTACCAGAAGTCGTGAGTACGTTCTTTTGGTGTTTTAATAATATTAGTATTATTATTGTAGGTCACGATTCCAGGGTTGACCTATCCGGCTTTCAAAGAACCTGGGGAGTACGAAGAGCGTCGAACGCCGTAGTCGCCGCACATCGACGCAAGTTTGAGCCAGCCCCTCAAGCCTGCATAGTACAGTGTGTATGAAAAATGTCTATCTAATTTGTGTAAGTATTTCCTTGTCATTTATATAAGCGCTCTCACTTTCAAACTACAGTGTCACCTTATCATATCATTGCGTGTCATAATAACATCTCTTCCAGGAACTGACGTTACGCATCCTTCTAGGGCTCTCGTCAACGAACATACTATTTTGGCTTTGACAAATATTGCCGGTGCGGGCGCAGCTTTCCTGTTGTCTGGGGAAAATGCGGAGGCAGCGCAAATTGGGCTAAAGATCTGAAATGATGCCAGTGGGGAAACCTCTAGGACCACTGGCCTTACGATTTGAACTTATTCGAATGATCAATCTTAGCTGGCTGTAATGATGCTAGGACTCTTTGACTTCTCTAGGCGCATTCACAACTTCTGGATCTAATCTACGTGATTAGTATTGGAACTTATAGATGAAGTCGTTTGATATAAGCTTTTTGAAAAGGAATGCTACACTTTCCCAGTCAAAGCAAAAGAAAGTAATGTTTTACCTAATGAGGAAGGAGGTCACTCATTGGGACTAGCCTATGGTCAATGCGGCTTGCGAGCTTGATTACAGCTGCTTTGAACCAACAGACACAAACAACCCAAAAAAATATCTCGCATCAAAACAAATCACGTTCAAAAGTTGGCCTCCCACGATATCGAACACGAGTTTGAATTTTTTGGCGTAAGTGTCACCAAGTCTTATGCAATTGAGAGTCTCAAATGCCATCCACAAAGTAAGTGAAAACCGCGTTTCATATTTCTTTCTACTGACACTCGGTCTGCAAGTACAGAGCCAGAACTTGAGAAGAATCTCAAAATGCCTCCATCTCTCCAAACTCTTCCCAACGAGCTCAAACAAAACATAATCGCGCAATTCGACATTCTCCCAAATGAATGGCTTGACGAGAGCTCCGACCTAGCGGCTCTCTTAAATCTCCGCCTCACCTCGAAAGATCTCCAGGAAACTGCCGCTAGCCGTTTTAACGACCTGTTCTCAAACTTGACGATTCATCTTCTTCCAAGCAGTCTCAAAAAACTTGCAGAGATTGCTACGAGCGAGACGCTTAGCAAAGCAGTAAAAAAACTGGCAATCACAACCTACAGATTTTCGGCCGCAAAATATCGTAGGGCTTATCACCATGTGGAGACCGACGACTTTCTTGTCACGTTTGCCGCTTATCTTAAAGAGTAGATCTGCTTTGGGGAGCTTGATCAAGCCGTTAAAACCTTGTGTGATGTACTCAACCAGTTTGAAAACTGCCGTACAGTGGCGATTTGCGACGAAGTAGGTCTTCTGTCCTCCAAAGGGAAGCAAGTAGCTGCATGGAGAGCGTCAATTGAGCCTGAATGGGAGTCAGACATGATCCATATGGAGCGCGTTCTCCATGTGATCTTGGAGGTCTTATCTTGTCCCGAGATGAGGATAGACACATTTCTGATGGAGCCTGACCAGCTTCGGTGCTGCAAGTCCCTTACGCCTGACCAGTTTGCACCGCCCAGCTTGACACAGTGCCTTGCGCAGACCGAATTCAGAACTCTAAGGACCATTCATTTGAAAATGAGGTTCGAAGGTGCCACCGGACCACCTAGCCAGATAAGGGACTTTTTGAAATGTTGTCCACTTCTACAAGAAGTTGAGCTGTTTTGGTTGGACTGGGTATCAGTCTCACCTGAAGGACGATCTTACGCCCAGGCCGTTACAAAAGATTTTCTAAGTAATGCTATCATTCCGGATCTGAAGGCTTTCAAACTTAGGAATGTATGGGCCTCATACCACGACTTCCTTACCTTCCTCGGTACACACGCCACGCACTTAATCGAACTTACCTTGAGACACGTGAAGTTCGGCGATATTCGGATATGGCCGACTTTGTTCCAGGCTTTGGCTGATGGGCTTGATCTCCGACGAGTAACTGTTTCTGAAATTACTAATTACGAGATGGTCGCGGTCTGGGAGGGCCCTCTCATTATGGAAGGAGATGTCAAAGCGAAGCTTCAACAAGCTGCTGATACCATGTGCTTCATGAGTCGACAGGAGTGGTACGCTGAGAAAATGAAACGGCTCGGAAACGAGGGGTACACCACAACTGAAGATGTGTTGGGGGATGAAGACATGGAGGAAGAAGTATCGGAGGAAGAAGTATCAGAGGAGGAGGTATCAGAGGAGGAGGTATCGGGAAGAAGGACTGACAGAAGAATTATTGTAAGAGGTATGGACTGTTGAAGGAAGAGGTGGAGGATGACGCATTGGAAGATTGAGGCATGATGGGATTTGTGTTAACGAGAGAACCTACGGTGGAAAATAGACTGAAGTAGGGAGTCACTGAAGGAGATTAATTCGAGACAGGAGACGCTGTAAAACATGGATTCGAGTAAAGCAGTACTAGCTTAATGATAGCTATTAATAAATGCTTATTTAGGCAAATTCACAGATCATTGGCTTTTTAAATACAATTTCCAATTCTGGTTCTTAAGAATTTGACAGTGTACCCCCTCGTGCCAATTGGAACTCGGATAGGCTCTGCAGAATTCTAGGCTAAAGAGCTTAGATTTATGAGCTTTGTAGTATATCAGGAAGCTCTGGTACTAATCTCTTGATTATTATGCGTACGCTAATAACCTAGTAAAACTTTTTCGATGCTCTTAAATTAAATAATAGACCCTAAGAAAACTGGCTACATCCGAGTTTCAATTGGCAAGAAGGAGTCCATTTCTAGTGAAATTGGTTCTACCCATTTGTGTTGTTACTTGCTGATGATGGTGTACCATAATACCATTCCTTTTACATGCTGGCAACTCTAGTCTCTATCTAGCCTAAACGCACTCTTTCGGCAGGGTCCCCAACAGACCGCCCAATTTTAGCCGTCGCCGTCGGACGGTCTGTTCAACGAACAGGCCTGGCTTAATCGTCGGACGGCTGACTTAAAACTAATAAACCGTCGGTCCTGTTAGGCGGCGACGGGTTAGAGGAGGCTTAGTATCTCTAAATATTCCTAAATAGGCTAGAGATAGAGGTATCTAGCCTAATTAGGAATCTAGAAATACTAGTGAATTTTTCTTTTTAAGTTATACTAACGCTTATACTTTCGAATAAGCTAATAATTATAAAATTAACTTAGGATAGGGTATATATTAAGCTGTTAAAGTTATAGCTAGGTAGATTAATAGGTGGTGGAGATATAGGAATATAAAATATTTCAAAAACTCTAAGACTCACTACCAAAAGAAAGTGCCAAGACCGTGAACCGCCACTAATTGGGATGGTTAGGCGATTAGACTAGGCCTATTAGTCCGTCCGACGGTTTAAAGAGGCCTCTTTAACAGACAGACGGTCCAATTAAGGACGGACGGACTGTTGGGGACCCTGTCTTTCGGCCATTCCGCTTTCTGGTAAACCAAGTGCTAGAAGGTGGTTGACAATGATAGCTACTTGAAGGTTGGAAAGCGTTGGTCTGAAGTTTGATGTCGTCGAGCCTAAGAGGATAGGTTTTGCAACGGGAATGAACTTTCTGAGCCTCTTTCATCTTTCCATAACCCTCAAAGGTATCGAAATTGTGACGATGGTAGAGTACTTTTACTTGGAAAGACACGCTTACATTGGTGTTGGAGTAAAGCCAGAGAGATGGATGTTTCTGTCTGTCGACAAGAGTGATATTGCGAAAGGGGAAAAGCCGAGAGACGATGGTAACGTGTGACCTGTACATGTCCTGTGTTGGAAAACCCAGCCAAGACCAGGCCTACATCCAAATAAATGCACAGTCACAGCCTCAAGATGAAACACTTACTGAGGCCTATATATGTGGAGTGAAAGCGCGGCTTCAAAATGTCTTTACGTACACACTTCTTCATTACTCAACAAACAGCACATCCAAGTCAGTAAAGTGAGAAGGCGAATCCACACTTCACCTACATCAAAAATCTCGTCACTATCATTGGACTCAATTCACTCTCGTGCTGTACCAACCTCATATTGGTTTTAATATGGCCCCTTCATTGCAGTCACTGCCCAACGAACTCAAACAACTCATCATCGCCAATATCGACCCAGCAGAACATCCACAACTTTATCTTCGCGAAATCTCAGGCATCCGTGCACTCACCAATGTGCGTCTTGTTAGCAAAGACTTGTGTCACAATGCCACTCGATCATTCAACGCGCTCTTTGAGCATCTCACCGTTCACCTCCAACCTCGAAGCTTTCTGTGGCTTGCACAAATTGCCGCGCATGAAGAGCTCCGAAAAGAGGTTAAAAAGCTGTCAGTCACGATTCGATGCTTTTCTCCCAGTGCAGCCGAAGCGATAAAGCCGCCATATTCTGGTCGATTGAACCGCAGGGTCGACAACTTGTATACCAAATGCCTTGAGGAGCAGGAGAACTCTCACACCTTTGGAAAAAATGTGGACTCACTAGTCAATGCTCTCAGATCCTTCGAGAACTGTCATACTGTCTCTGTAAATGATGACATCGGCCTTTGGAGAGGCAAGAGTACACGAATTGGCGCAGATGTCTTCAATGAAGTTTTTCGGGACTCGGAATTCGATCACGAGCTGGAGTTCAATGCGCGCGTCTTTAGTACCCTTGTGGAAGCAATGTCATTTCCAGATATCAATGTTGATACTTTCCTCATCGAATGCGGCCGCCCACGGGACAGCGGAAACTTCTTTCCAAAGCTCTTCTCACCACCCAGCGTGATGAACGGACCATATCAAGCTGCTTTCGTAAATGTTCAGTCGCTGCAACTGCAAATCCGTTTTATCGAAGCTTCAAGCGGCAATGAGGATTTGAGCTTTGGAGACACTGAGCTTACTACCTTTTGGCACATGACACCCAGATTGGAAGAGCTGTCTCTATCCTTCGATACCTTCTACGACTCCCATGAGGCCCACTGGAGAGATTATCTCTCCCATATGCTATTCGATACAGCGATGCTGGCTCTCAAAAGCCTCACAATCTCCTATTTGGAAATAGACAGTACGATTTTGATGGGATTTCTGCTCCGACATGGCACTACATTTCTGCAACTCACTCTCAACACAGCAGTACTGGAGAACTTGCACAGCTGGCCGCCATTTCTCTGCGCGCTAGCGGACAGCTTAGCACTCCAGCGTCTGGAGATCACTGGCGCTCACGATAAGATATATAAAGTACATATATAAAGTACTTTGGGGAGGGGGTACACTCATGGAAGAGGATATTGCTGCGAAGCTGAGCTTAGCCGCGTCAACCATCAATTGGATTAGACATGAAGGGTCCATTCGTGGAGGGAAAGGGGCAGGTTGGATAGGATAAGAGCCAGAGTGCAGGTGTGGAAAAGTGCGAGATGGCTTTATTACTCCATCCACGCTTCTGATATGGTAGGACCTGGCACAATCATTTTCCTGTTATTCTCTTCTGGAGCGATACGTCGGTTCGCGAGGTGAGGTCAAAAGAGGAGGAGCTACTTCAAGACTAGCGTACTGCCCGTGCTTTTCTGCCATAACTATAAATACCTAATGATCTTTCTCCAACGTCTGATCTCTCCTTTTGAATATCACTCTTCCAGATCGCGGTCCTGTGTAGTTCAGTCAATAACTTAATAATGCTTAATTTGAAGGCATGAACTCAGTTTATAAACGTGGCGGCTTCCAACAGAAAGCCCTATAGTTCCCAGGAGGACGCGATCTTTGCTGTACCTGGAAGAATATCATGCTCCTCGGGTTCTTCGATAGCCGGACACAATACAGTATTCTGGAATGTGTTAAATAATCCGACGATACAGTTGATTGGCTATATTTAAACCTGCTGACAGTGGATAGGTAGTAAGTGCTAAGACCCAAGAGTATATTGGTTTAGCTATATGATACCAGTACATAAATTCATACAATAGACTCCTAAGGTACCTTAGTAAAGACCTTTCCGGCTTTTCGAAAACCAGAGGAGCGTCAACGACCGTCTCGACACTACAAAAAATACTCAATCTCGTCTAAATGTCCGTCTCATCAACTCGGATTCTTTTGGAAACAAGATCAACTCTGGTCACCATTCACTGCTATCCTCGCAGCCTTGTCAGCTTCCAAGTTAGCTTCGCACAGCCATGGCCAAAACAGTCTCAAGCTCTTACGGTCAAGTTTTGCGTTTTTGCTCACATGAAGTAATTCGTACACAAAATCAATCCTTGGAATGGAACAAGTATTTGGAGTGGCGTAAATCACGACCGAAATTGCTCAAAGATGTCTTTGCGCATATTTACATTATCAAGAGTGGCTATCGCAGATGGAGATGTGAAATTGAGAGTTCAAGAGGCTTATTGGAATTGATTTAGATCCGATATAGCAGGGTATTAAGCGATTCAACATACATAGGTATTTCATAATTATGGCGTGTTAAAGACATCATTCAGGAAACCGTTCTTGATGGCACCTAGAAGGGCAGGCGCAACCTACCCATCACCCCAGCTGAATCTCTGAGCGAGAGCTTGGCACGTGCGTCTTCTTGCCTGTTAAGACATCTCCACCACAACAGAGCGAGAACCTCCAAAAGACTTCTTTAGAGCAGTACAAGCCACCTAAATTCCAAGTAAGACACAACAAAACATTATCATGCTTCATTACTGATATGTTTACTAGACCCATGAGCATTCTCCTCGATCGCAAGATGGCTTCGACACTGCAGTCACTACCGAACGAACTCAAGCAAAAAATAATCGCTAAGATCGACAAATCACCCGAACACGAAAGTGATGAACTCTTAACGGAAGGTGTGAGGGATGTTTTGAATTTGCGACTCGTCAGCCACGACCTTCGTGACAACTCGGCCTTTGCCTTTGAGGCGTTGTTCGCAGAGATCACGATTCACTTGCATCCACGCAGTTTCGTGTTACTCGTAGCCATCGCCTCCCATGACAAGCTTCAAAAGGCGGTCCGAAATCTCTTCATTACGACGAACTATTTCGCAGAGTTCCACTTGCTCAATTACGCTCATAATGAACAGTTCGATATTAAAGAGCGCCCTGAACTGTCAGCGACTCACAATGAACTCATTGCCGAGCAGGAAGCGTTCTGGGAGTCTGGGGAGTCAATTCCTAAGCTTGCTCAAGCATTGATTGCGCTTGAGAATTGCCGAGGTTGTTGGGATCATTGAGCACAATGGTATCTTCAAAGGGAAACAGAAGTTGGAGGGAATGCAGCGTTGGAGTACATTCAGTGTTTGCGGTGATGGTGACTATGGGCAACATGCGGTGCAAGCACTTATATCAGCCATGTGCTGTTCGCAGATCAACATCAGCAAGTTCTCTATCGAGGATTGCTATGGATCCAGTCCTAACAAGCTTGGCCTTGATTCTCTTGCACCTTCAATCCTGTCGAATGCACTTGCCGAATCCGTCTTCAGTAATATCCGCTCTTTACAGCTTTGCCTGGAGTACGGGTCTTACTCCTTCCTGGGGCCGGACACTAGCTTGATTGATCTCATTCGTCTCGCTCCACTCCTCGAAAACCTCAAACTTACATTCTATGAGTACAGGTTCTTTCACGACCATCTTTCTTCCTTACAGATCTTTGTGCAGGATGCAGAATACCACCTCTGAAAAACTTCAGCATATCGAACATAAAAGTTGAGTCCCAGATGCTATCAAAGTTTCTCCACCGACATGTAGCATCTCTATCCGAGCTGTGCTTACGAAATGTTGAGTTTTCACAGGAAGGGATGTGGCCCGCTTTCTTCCGTAACCTGGACAAGAATCTTAAGCTCCTGAGGTTTGAATAAGAGGGATCCCATGGCTTGGAACTCCAGGTATTGTGGTGGACTCTGTCTCCGTTGGATTCGGGTCCCATCGTCATGACGGGCGACATCAGTGCACAGCTTCTGAGAGCCGCAGACGCCATGGTAATTTAGGTTTCACAGATTTCACAGTGTGTAGTTGGGAGATGTGTATTTATTTGAGAGATTGAGAGAGGCTAGTCATCACTAAAAGCCAAAAGGTGTGAAAGTTGAACGGAAGCTACAGCAAGGAAGCATGAGGCAAATGGAAAAGGGAAGGTCAAAGGAAGCAAGCAGTTTGATTTAATGATTCTTGATTTCGCAAGCATCAAAAGAGCATGGTAGTGACTATATCAGTCCAATCACTGGCAGTCTACTCCTTTCTTGTAAAAGTTCGCGCAACCAATTTCTTCAAGTTTTAGTTGTGAATGTTCGTCTCCACCCTCTCTTATGGTTAGTGAAAATTCTGACGGTCTCTGAAGGATTTCGCGCTGGAAACCAATAGATATAAATAATCCATAACAAGAATTTCTTTTAGCTTCTAGAATGGCTGGCAGTCTCCTAGGAGTTTAGCTAGATTCGAGTTTCTTTTACCAAGAAGGAGTTACAAAAACAACACGGTCAACACCTCACGTGCCAAAATTGTATATCCCGAAGAGGTAAAGTGATCACCTGTTCATATATAAAAGTTCCACCACCGTCAACTGCTATAAAAAGAGCACTTCACACTATTTGCACCGCTCACGGTCCACAACCATCAACCAACAATCACAAAAATCACAACCAACAATAAGTACGACACCAATGAAAATGGCATCCTCACCCCGTACTCCTTCCTCGTTGGCTTCACTGAATGCCTTACCCAATGAGCTCAAGGTTATGGTAATCAAAGAAATCGACAAAACCAAAGAAGGCGTGCGCGGTCTCTGCAGCCTACGCCGCGTCAACAAGAATTTTTGCTCCAATGTCCACGAGAGTAGGAAGTTCTTCAAACTGTTCAAGCACATCACCATACACGTCAACACCCAGAGCATTGGTATACTCGTCAACATAACCAACAACCTCTACTTGCGTCACGCTGTAAAGAAGATCTCGGTTTCTATCCAGTGTTTTGGACCCCACCTCCTTGAGTACGGGCGGACTCATGAGAATTGGACCCAAGCGCTCGAGAGAACTGTGTACGATAATATGGCGGGGCAACAGCATTTCCGACTCGCTGATGGAAGCGGTATGGATCCAGTGTACCCAATAGCTTACTGTTTGACCTGGCTGCCAAACTGCCGTGCTGTGTCGATTACGGATACCCTTAGCGCTCTTTACAACAAGGCGGAGATAACCAAAATCGTTCCATCACTCTTGCTGTACCCGAACGGCAATTGGCTCCCAGGTTCAGATGTTCAGCGCCCAAACACCCCTCCCGAGTTCGAACACGACCTTGAACATCACCGCAATGCCATAACTACAAAAGTCATGAACGCAATCGCAATGTCACCAAATCCTATCCACGACTTCAAGATTGCGTATACCCGAGACGTTGACTACGACGAACTCCCTGCGTGGTTGTACTTACCTCCCAATCTACCCTATGGAACCGCTCACACGGCCTTCGCAAATATTCGCACCCTTCAACTCCAAGTCTCCATCAACGATGACATGGTCGTGAATCTCGCGCCCTTCTTCTCTTTCATGTCGTTGCTCTCAGACCTAACCCTCCAATTCACATGGTGCGGCGGTCGTTTCGAAGGGGAAAACTTCAACGAAATCCTGACCAGCGCAACGATCCCCCAACCCAAGAATCTCAAA
This sequence comes from Tothia fuscella, assembly GCA_010583015.1. Classification (NCBI taxonomy): domain Eukaryota; kingdom Fungi; phylum Ascomycota; class Dothideomycetes; order Venturiales; family Cylindrosympodiaceae; genus Tothia; species Tothia fuscella. Next base: position 54,485 of record MU007135.1, read on the forward strand.
CTCGAGAACGTCTGGTTTAGGTGTGATTTGTTTCTTCAATTCCTGGGGCGGCATGTCCATACGCTAAGGAGCTTGTACCTAATGGATTGCTGTCTCGAGGATGCGGATGGGGATGATTGCAGGGAGTTCTTTGTAGCACTGGTGCGCAACCTCGCGTTGCAGCGGTTGAGGGTAGAGACGTTGGAAGGACTGGGAAGTGAAGAGTTTTGGAGGTTGTCGTGGGGAGGTTCTGAGGAAAAAGAGAAGGGTTCTGCTGAGGGCCTGGGTGATATCAAGTCGTTGGTTGAGAACATCGTGGAGACGGCGGAGTTCAAGATGCTGTAGTGAGATGAGCGATGAAAACTTTGGTGGTAGAGGTCTGTTACAATTTTGCGTGGGGAGTGGCTTGTATGTACATAGCTTCTACATCCTCAATCTTTTTCGACACCGGATAGAGTATAGGGGTTATGAAACGTTCGATTTCAACTAGTTAGTAGAAGATTAGTTTAGAGTAATCACCAAGCTTATGGCAACTTATGTACTTAACTGGTGAAATATTGTTTTTGGTTTTTATCCCTATGCAATTTATCAGTCCGATAATCTTTTTCACTTGAACCATTTGGAGTGCCTAACGTAACTTCTCCAATCTTTGATATCCCGTTTCGAAATTCTATGCTTGAGTAGTCTTTGTAAAATCTGGAACTTAAGGAATGTCATAAAATGGCAGCCCAAGAGGTGAAAAAGATTACCGTCCTTCTCCTGTAAATCGCCTTATACATCACGGAACCATTCCTGCAATACCGATTCCTCTCACTACGTTCAACATCTCAGCATCAAACTGTCATTCCTAATAAAGGTTGGAAAAAATACACAAGATGAGTTTAAGAGATAGGAGCCATGGCAAACCGTAAACACCAGTGGAAAAAAAAAGCAGGATATCATCAAACAACTCTTAACCCAAATCTCATGGCCCTTCCCTCCAACCCATGCATCTAACTTTCTAAAAACACCCCAGCGAACTACCAACCCGGCTGAGGCGGTCCACCTCCATAACCGCCCTGCTGCTGCGATGGCGGCCCGCCATGTTGCTGTCCACCATGACCACCTTGGCCAGGAAATCCACCACCCGGTGCACCATGCTGTTGACCCCCATGCTGACCCTGATCATGCCCATATCCTTGCTGATGTCCACTATATCCACCCTGCTGTGGCGGAGGAGGGCCACCATACTGTCCTGCCCCACTTGAAGGAGGATACTGCTGCCCACTGCCGCTATACCCCCCTTGCTGTCCATACTGACCAGGCGGTGGTGCCTGACCATACTGTTGATGTGGTGGCGGTGGAGATGAATAGTTAGATCCAGGTTGTGAATGCGAAGCACCACCATAACTTTGCGGCGGAGGTATCGATTGTTGACCGTAAGACTGCTGTGGTGGACCTGGATTATACGATGGTTGTTGATGTTGTTGACCGTAGCCGCCTGGCGCCGGGGCGGGTGAGGAGTAAGAACCTTGTTGATGCTGTTGTTGTTGACCGTATTGTCCACTTGGTGCTGGAGTACCATAGGCAGATCCTCCATGTGAAGAGCCTCCTTGGGGTTGATACTGCGCACTTGGTGCTGAACCGCTATATGTTCCACTCTGTCCTGAGGAAGAATATCCATAATTCTGATTTTGTTGTGCGTTGTGGTGTGATCCGCCACCCAAGACACCACCCAATAAGCCACCAAGTCCACCACCTGAACTATGCTGTTGTTGTCCTCCCTGCTGCTGACCATGCGGTTTATTTCCTGATCCGAGAAGTCCAGAAGCAAGACTACCAACCAGACCGGCTGGACCACCACCACCACCATGACTACTAGATCCACCATGAGATTGCTTTCCACCACCTAATAAACTCCCCGCTAATTGTCCGATCATATTGTTATTGCCACCACCGCCATGTCCAGAAGATTGCTTGTTACCCCCAAGTAAAGCATTCATAGCCATTCCCTGCAAGTCCAAATAAGCATTACCCCAATCGCAAATCTCAACCCCCAAATAAAGAACTTACCCCGAATCCACCAGCTCTATCAGTACTCTGCCCATGTTGTCCATCACCCATACCCCTCGTACCCTCTTTACCTGGTTCACCACCTCCCATGTTATCGTTAGGATGTGGATAGGGACTCTTGGAATCGTTCGCAGGTGTAGTTGTAGAAGATAGTGTTGGAGCTCCAGGTGCAGCAGTGGTAGGTCTGTCCCACGTAGATTTCCCTGTCGATATTTGAACAAAGTAGTATTTTCTTAGACTGGTTGATTATGGTGATTAGTATGTGGTTCTTGGTTCTTTGTACTTTGATGGAGGAAGAAGAGGGTTTCTGCGGAGGGGAGTGGCTAAAACAAAGAAGGTGTGAAGTGTGGAGGAGGGGTCTTCACGATGTGACTTGGTGCGTATGAATGACGATGCCCGCCACCATACCAGTCCCCGCCGTGAATATCCCACCTCCCCTTCGTTTTAAATATTCAAATCCAGTAATTAGACTACGTACCTAGAATCCCACTGAGCAATCCACCCAGTAGGAAGAGCAGGCACAGTACTATCGTCCGGTCCCGCGTCTGGAGAAGCAGGTCCTGCCATCGTTGGAATGCTCGTCAGGAAATAACTTCGAAGCCCGTCTGACCGGAATATTCTCGAGGACTAAGAATGGGAGAAGTTGGGAGGAAAGGAAAGAAGAAGAAGAGGGAAAATCAGTAAGGTGCCCTCATGACAGTTGGGTATAAACTGTATTTGTGCCTGAACTAGCATGAGATAGAGGTGGGCTGTGCAAGACGATCGCGATATGTGGCTGAGTTTTGTGGCGTCAACGTTTGATGATGAAAAGGACCGCATTTGGGGTAGGATAATCTCAGCAGCGCTGGATGTTTCTCAAATGAGCAACTAAGCTCGTAAATAGCAAACAGTGAGATCATTAAGGGCACCGTTATTATAATCTCAGTCTTCACATGCGTGAGAAACACCAAACATTAGGAGGACAGTTATGCTCGATTGGTGATACTATCAGACAACCTCAAGACCCAACGCACGCCATAACAGAGCTCGCAAAGTCGACAGACCAAAAAGGGGAAACACCACACACCAAAACCTTCGGACAGCCCCGACCTAAACACTCTGCTCATACTAGCTAAGGAGAATAACAGGATAATACAACCCTTCCAAAACGTTTTCCCCCGGCCCCTCAAGATACTCATGCATCGATAAGATATTTCAAGCAAGGCAGTCATAGCAGTAGGACTAGTAATAGTCGATTGAGTCCGTGGAGCGAAGCTCAGTCTAGTACTCAGCCTCAGCACCCTCCTCACCCTCGAGAGAGTCAGCTGCAACCTCTTCGTAGTCACGCTCAAGGGCAGCCAAATCTTCACGAGCCTCGGAGAATTCACCCTCCTCCATACCCTCACCAACGTACCAGTGCACAAAAGCGCGCTTGGAGTACATGAGATCGAACTTGTGGGAGAGTGCGGACCAAGCCTCGGCGATTGCGGTGGTGTTGGACAACATGCAGCTATATATTTATTAGTATTTTCCAAACTTGAAATCAGAAAGATGCAAAACTTACACAGCGCGGTTGACCTTGGCAAGATCGCCGTTTGGCACCATCTGGGGAGGTTGGAAGCAGATACCAACCTTGAAGCCAGTTGGGCACCAGTCGACGAATTGGATGGTGCGCTTGGTCTTGAGGGTAGCGATAGCGGCGTGCACGTCCTTGGGAACAACATCTCCACGGTACAACATGCAAGTGGCCATGTACTTTCCGTTGCGGGGGTCGCACTTCACCATCTGGTTGTTGGGCTCGAAGCAGGACATGGAGATTTCCTGAACGGAGTTGGCCTCGTGTGCGGCCTTGGCGGCGGAGACGACTGGTGCATAGGCGACGAGAGGGAAATGGATACGTGGGTATGGGACAAGGTTAGTCTGGAACTCGTTCAAATCGACGTTGAGAGAGCCGTCGAAGCGGAGGGAAGCGGTGATGGAGGAGACGACTAATAATCGTTAGTTTTGCAACATATCGAAGTAAAGTCATCAAGCATACCTTGAGCAATGAGACGGTTCAAGTTCTCATAGTTGGGTCGCTCAATCCCCAAGTTGCGGCGGCAGATGTCGTAGATGGCCTCGTTGTCGACCATGAAAGAGCAGTCAGAGTGCTCGAGGGTGGTGTGTGTTGTAAGAATGGAGTTGTATGGCTCAACGACGGAGGTAGCGACTTGAGGTGCGGGGTAAACACAGAACTCGAGCTTGCACTTCTTGCCATAATCGACAGACAGACGCTCCATCAACAAAGCACCGAATCCAGATCCGGTACCTCCACCGAAAGAGTGGAAGACTAGGAAACCTTGTAGCCCTGAGCAGTTATCGGCGACACGTCGAACTTTGTCCAAGACTTGATCGATGAGTTCCTTTCCGACGGTGTAGTGGCCACGAGCGTAGTTGTTGGACGCGTCCTCCTTTCCTGTAATCATTTGCTCTGGGTGGAAAAGTCCACGGTAGATACCAGTGCGGACTTCATCGACAACGTTGGGCTCGAGATCGCAGTAGATTGTGCGGGGAACGTATTTTCCATTGCCTGGTGGAATCATTAGTGATTGTGAAGTTGTTTTTACTGGTGTTCTGTTGGATGCCTACCAGTCTCGGAGAAGAAGGTGCTGAATCCATGGTCATCGTCAGCGGCTTTGCGCTCCTCAGTAAGGTATCCATCCGGCTATTAACATTCAGTATTAGTTCTGCACATAATTGAGGCTTTTGAAAGTGTATTCACTCACTTGAATGCCATGCTCGAGGCAGTAGAGCTGTGATATCAAAGTTAGTAATTCATCCTAGGCTACCGAATTCCGAGATAAAAGCCATGAAAAAGCTCGATATCTCGTGCAAAAGCCGTGTAACTCACCTCCCAGCAAGAGTTTGCAATCTGGCAACCAGCCTGGCCAACTATACGCGTAAAAAGTCAGTATTTTCAACTTCTTCATCAACCCCCCACTAAGAGCGGTCTGAGCGCGTAGTGGCGTAAAAAAACATACCGTTAAGAGAGATAACTTCGCGCATTTTGTAGGGGAACGAAACTCGGGCTGGGGTATTGAGTGCGTAAAGGAGAGATTTGTGAGGTTCGACGGGTTGTCGTTGGAGTTTTGTTGTTTGTTGGTTGTGGGGAGTTGTTGGTCGAGTTTTGGGGGGTTAGTGTCAGGAGATTTTGGAGGGAAGATCAACAAAAGGACGCTTGTGGTTGCTGCACACCGCTTTGACCAACCGATTTGCTCCAGAATATCAACATTGGCCTTAGGCATGAATAACAAACCGCGAGCAACACCATCAGGCAGCAGTTTGAACCTCTCCCTGTCGTCTGAACTTCAATTCGTTATTAATGCGCGAGAATAGTTGGAAACCATGCGCACCCGTCAATGGGTTGAGTTGACATTGCTGCAATTCGTGGTTTCTATTTACGCAAACACTGAGAAAACCATCTTTGTTGCTCCCAAAGGCAACACCATCCCCAATGTGCATCCTGGACTTGATGATCTGTGCATAGACAGTTTGTCCTCTGATAATTCAGTATTACGGACTCAATTATCTGTAGCTTTTCCAAATAAGACTTCTCCCAAGGGTTTGCAGTCGTGGTACTTGCTTGATCAGCTAAACGCGGGACAACGTTACGAAGTGCGCGTTTGCTGGGCTGCAACAGTCAGTCTACCACTATTCATAATACATTCGTTGAAACTGCCTAATGAACCATGTTCTCTCTAAAATATTCAGATACTGATGAAACTATGTACAGCAACCCACTGAGTTCTGGCTCGATACCTTTACCCTAACTCAAGTCTTTGAAACGCCCGAACTTATCTCAGGTCTTGCAGAGTACTCGGAAAATCAACCACAGTCTGTTTGCCAGAAGAGGGCCTCAATCGATCCTTCCGAACCTAGCACCAAACCTTCGATTCTATTTCTGCGGATTCATTCCGCTGCAGACTTCTTCACCACCAACAAAACTTTGATGAGCCAGCCGCCCTTGGTGGACGTTGATATTAGTGAGCAGCTCCAAATCTGCTTTTATTATAGCCCCAAGAGACTAACAAATGTGATGCAGCCTTAGACCCGTTCATACTCAACGTATTACCCAAGTCTCTACTCCCAACAGCCGCATACATCACACCCATTGCAGTCGGAGCTTGGTTATTGTCAGGTATGGTATGGAAGTGGTTGAGTATCATAGGTCAAGGAGAAGACGGCAAGGCACACGGAGATTGAGCGGAAGCAAAGAAATCGATATTCACAAACAAAGCCCACGGAGGACAGCAAACCAAGGGAGCAAACCATTCAGAAAGGCCACCCGGAGTGTCTGGGGAACTTACTTCCACATATCAAGACCCCTTGCAAAGTGGCAAAACTCTACATCAGACGTTGTTGCCTCTCATCGTTCAAGCCAGCGCTCAATCCACTGGAGATTTTCAATTATGGCTTCCGCCTCAACAACCACTGCACCAACACCATACCCCCAACCCTTAACATTCTTCCTCCTCCCCCGCGAACTCCAACTCACCATAATTGAATCCCTTTCCATGGATGACTACGTCACCTTCACCCTAGCAGCTTACTCCCACCTCCGCATATCCTTCCCCGACTACTTCCCCGCGATTACACGTTCTCGCCTCCGCGCCATGCGTTCGCCACCACCAACTGGTAGCGATCCCTTGCAGCAAATGCCAAATGAGATGATTTTGCATATTGCTGGATTCATTGAGAGGAGGTATTTGCTGAGGTGGGTGTTTGCGCATTATTGGACGCTGGGGAGGTGTAATCCGCCGCTTGTGAGGGGGATTGGGGGTGCGGATGGGAGGCAGATGTTTATTACTTGGATTAGGGTTGATGGGAGTAGGTGAGGGTTGTGGGAATTAATGGCGTTGCTAGCGGATAGTCAAGGTTATGGGAGATGCATGTCATGATCTTTATGACAGACCAAAAGGATTGAAATCTTAGCTAGCCAGTTTTGAGTAATTGGTATCTCTATCAAGTAATGAGGCCATGCGGCTTGGGACGCTTTCTCAGGTACTTCTGAAAATTGTCAAAAGCTAGAACATCTAACCGGAGATGGATGTTTACGAAATCACACAAACTAGGAACTATTGTGCTAGATTTACTTCGTGTTGACGGTATTGGCAGACGGCTCGAGCTGTATACAGACACGGTAACCTGACTCCACCTTCACGCAAACTCTCCTAGATTTTGACACCTAATCGTGGTAATTCTTATTTTGTATTACCCGTCACTGGAACTCCGATTTGATTTGAACCACTGGATCTGGGCCAGTCAATAGTATTGGTATTGCTGAAAGTTGCGAGGTTGCTATTGGGTTTCTATGAAACGGGGTTATTCACTTGGTTGAGGGTGTAGGTGAGTTTGGTCAACTTGTTTTGGCTTTCGGACAGCTGATTATGAAACATGAATGAATGCGAGAGGATTGAATTATGATATCAAGTAATCCCTCTCCTCACAATCCGGACACACTATACTTGTAATATTCCTGTTTTCATGCATTGGATCTGAAATCCTTGACAATAACGGTATGTCTTAACCATTTGAAGCTAATGGAACGAACTGTGAGTGACTGCATCAAATACCAGTCTCGCTAAACCCGTGGACCCACGACAACATTCCGCTACTGTATCAAATCCCATTTTCACGGTGCCTATGTCTCACATCTGCTCAAACACCGTAGTCTCCAGCATTCTCTTAATCAAATCCTTAACTCCCTTTTCGCCAACACCCAAGCTCGCTTCTTTACTCTCCCATTTCATATCATATAGTTGGCCCATATACTCTTTACGAACCAGGTTGCGAAACTCCAATCGTTCAAGCTCCAAGTCATCGACCAGATCTTGAAGAAACTGTCTACATTCCGCTTCACTTCCCTCAAGATCCGTGCTAGTTACGCGTACATCCCTTATAGTGTCAGAGTGTCGACACAGAAAGTTACCGAGCATCTGCGGGTCTGTGAATGCATTCGACATCTGCAGGAGCCTCAAGTGGGGAATTGTAGCACCGTGCAGGATATTATCGAGATTATTTCCGCTTGCACCATCCGTGCTGCTGAATTGAAATACCAATTCCTCGAGGTGCGCCATCTTGGCCAGAAAACCAACAAGATCTGGCTCATCATATTCGGCTTTACAGATCTGGAGTTTCAACTTGCGAATGTTGCGAAATGCCGCATTGGCGATGGCGTTGGGGAGTTGTGGCTCCGTGTACTCTGCTGCTTCGTAATCGCCGTCGTATTGGAAGCGAGTAAGGTTCACAGCGAAGTCAAAGAACGGAATGGTGGATTGCGCCATTGCATTGACAAGGATGGATTTGGCTAAGGCGCGGTGTTCGCCGCATTCGTCGTCGTTATTGTAGACAGATGCTTCTTCGGGAATCTGCTCTGCTTCTGGGTAGAGGAGAAGGCGGGGAAAGAAGTTCGTGAGGGTGGATTTGTTTTTGATGAGGCCAAGAGTATCTGTTACTTCTACAGCGTGACAGTTGGGGAAACGCTGAAGGCAGAACGAAAGGTCTAAAGCGGGGTTATCATGCTGCTGATTTAGAAGAAGCTCATGATTTTCGATTTGTGCCTGGAGATGATATTCAAACTGCTCAGTCCCAGTCCTCGTATTTGCGGCCTTCTGTCAGCAGGTACACGCCGAAGCATTGCGTGGTTATGGAAACCTTCTCCACGATCTTGCTGAGGTGTTGATGGTTTGCAATTTCGCTGAGTATCGCAATACTGTCTCGGTTAACATGGACAGTAAGGTTCTTGAAGAAATCTGGAAAGATATCGGTGGCGTCCACGTTCTGCTGGAGGGTTCTGCAGCTTCGTCGTAAGCTCAGCAAGCCTTGGAGGCCTTCGGAAGTGGAGACATCAATTGCGCGAGCGATGGTTTGCTTAAGCTCGTTGGGAAGACCTTGGAGTGAAGCAGAAGGAGTTGAGCCATTGGCGGCAGGGGTTGAGTTTGATGTAGATGTCATCGTTGTTGGTGTGGAAGAATCGATGTTGTTGTTTGTGAGTGGGTGAAGTATATTGGTGAGTTGGAGTTTCTTTATACTTGGCGATGGTGGTGGGAAGTTCTTGGAACACTAACACTTCCTCACCTGACCTTGAATAGCCGAGAATATATATTCCCGTGAATGACTCCTAATCAGGTAATTGTGTTAACACTTGGCGTGTCCGAGCACGTGCCTGAAGAATACGTCCGGTACGGGACAAATTTAAAACTGTAGGTGGCCTCATATTAGATCTGTGGACTTCACACGAGAGTGGGCTCAATGCAGCTCAAAGGTCAGGGGAGCGACTCATGTTAAATGAAGTAATGAAGTAGAGTTATTCCCTTCAAACACTGCACAATTGAGCTAGCTAACAACAGAGCAGCGTGAACGTGATATCATCATCCACCTCGTCTGCATCAAGCAATGCTTTCCAAATTAGATCCTCTCTATGTTTGGCTTGCACCACAAGCCCAAATCAAACATTATTTGATAGACCCTTCCGTACTTCCATGTCATTGCTCATCAAGTCCTTCTTCGAAAACGATATGTCTCTACATTTGATCCAAATTCGAAGTTAGTGGTGACAATTCTCTCTTTCACGGGAACTGAAATTGGTAAACGATTGCCAATACTTGCATGCTGCATTCTTGATAGTGTTACGTCCATGAAAAGCAATTGTGAGTCTAAGCTCCATCTTCAGACGCCGCATTCCTGAGCTAGCTTACGATGAAACACTTTCAGTACCACGACCACAACCCATAAATATACACCTCTTTGTAAGTCAAGGTCTCCAAAATCCCCTGGATCTGTGCTTGAACACCTTCTACCCCAACACCAATGCTTCGATCTGCACCAATCCACCCAAACTTGCATGTCCTGTTACGTCCCAACGCAGTATCCACATGATGGATGTACTCTATTTCAAGGCGATCGAGAGTCATCATTTTGGCCATGGCCGTGAAAAACTCCCTACCGCCTGCCTCTCCGGTATTAATGTTGATGCTGTCCAAAGTCAGACGACGAAGAGACTCGTTGTGGCGATAGAAAAAGAATAGGAGGAGTCCTGAATCGATCAACGCGGAATCGAGCGTCAAAGCCTTCAAATTCGGGATGACCGAATTGGCAAGGATGCCCTCGAGGTTATGACTACGTCTGCCAGTTGTGGAGCCTGATTGAAGAGTCAAATCTTCCAAGTGTGGCATGCAAGCGAAGAAGTTTGTCATGTCAGAATCCAGATGAGTTGTCATGTTTGACAGTTGAAGCTTCAAAGTGCGAATAGACCCAAAAGAATTGCGGAGGGGCGTCGAGTCCTCGATTTGTTTGAAATCCATACTAGGACATAATTCCAAAGAGTCGATATACCTGTTGTTGATACTGAACGCTTGGATGTGGTGGCGTGATCTGGACATGGCTTGTAGAAGTATATTGATCACATCATTACGGTGATAGTCGCGCCAATAATTATCGCCAAGGGGGTAACGGTCCTCGTCGCCTGAGATATGGTCTGCACAAGGGTGAAGTAAGAGGTCAGGGATGAAGTGTGTGACAGTGGATTTGCTCCTCAGGATACCCACCCTATCAGTAATGGCGACGGAAGTGCAATTTTGGAAGTGAGACAGGCAGTAAGCTAATGCATCGGTTGGCATGCCACGATCGCGCAGGAAAAGCTGTTGTTCCAGAATCTCCAGTTCGGCCTGTGTCTCAACATGGGCGGTCCAATCCCTATGGAGATAGCGGCCCTCTTCGAGAAGGCGCGGGCCAAAGCAGGCCAGGGACACTGCAAGCGTCTTGACTGCCTTGTGCAAGACCGGGTGTTCTGCGATATCGATGAGGATTTGGAAGCTGGCGGGGTTGACGTGGACTGTGAGGGACTCGAAGAGCTTGGAAAAGCAGCCAGTGGCGTCGACGTTACTGCTTACGCGCTTATTTACACAACGGAGACTAAGTAGCCCAGTGATGCCGGAGGGACGGTCGTCGATTTGACCCACTATTTGCTGAATGAGTTCGTTTGGGACAGCCAGCAGATGGGCGGAGGGTTGGTCTGGGTCAGTATTCATTCTGGATAATGAAGACGCTCGAGTTTTTGAGTGAGTGAAAGGGTTTCTGGTTGTTGTTATGGTCGAGGATTTGTAGATTTTGTGGTTGCGGTCGCGGTTGCGGTTGTGAGTGAGATTGTGCGTGAGGTTGAGGATGAGGATACGTTGTTAGTCACAGTGAGCCTCATGCCCTTTTACGGATTACGATTGTGCTTTAAAATTATAGGAACACAGAACCCGTGTGCCAGAATACCGGCCTCCATCCGCAGAAATTCTATTCGGAGCACGTGTTTAGGTTTTCAATTCATAAGCATACTAATACTCCCGATCTGAATACGACAGAGGCGAGCAGGGTCTCGAAAGACTGTGGCTATACCTATAGCAAATATTTTCACGAATGATACCAGTTGTACAGATGGTTTGCTGTTTAAGAGCAAACACAATGCCATAAAGTAAATCTGATTGTGGTCAGTTGTAATTAGATCTATACTTTGCTTTACTAAGTACCATTGATCTAATTACAAGCAGAACTCTTCCATTTCCACAATTGGACCTTATTTGGTCTCTTTGCAAATTATCGTTTGAGGTTCTCAAAGTTGCAGCTTCGAGCGATTCCTTTTGTTTGAAGACCCGAAGACCTAGGATCTAAATGTTTGTGAGGATTCACGAAACTAATCCTGTCGTAATACAGACTTAGCTTCAAATCTCTCCAAGAGTTGCCCTTGCATCTGAGGCTCTTGTCCACATGCGTTTGTGCAATTGATGGGCCTCCTCCTGCACCAGAAATGTTCACGAGATACATGATTGACCTGGCTTAACTGTCGGACGGCTAGTTTAGAGATTCAAAATGTCGGCCTTATTAGGCTGAGACGGTTTGAATGAGGCTTGGTATTACTTAATAAGGCTAGAAGTAAGCCTAATTAGGAAATATACAATAATGTTATATTTCTTACTATCTAGTATAGTACCCTCCAGTATAGGAAGGTTCATTTAACTTTTATCTATATCAAAGAAAAAACCCTCTATCTTGTATATAATTACGTTTTCAAAGGCTTCGCAAACTCTATAGGCTCTCTTTGCATCGGAAGGTTTAGCGTTACTTACGCCATCAAAATACGCCTAATTACAAGCGCTAGCTGCGTTTCCAAAGCCTTTGATTTGCTGGAAAAGTTGCATAATTATCCTAGCTAACCCTTCCCATGCGCCGGTAGCCTGTATCACTACGCGGTGTCGTGGATGGGCCTCTAATGAAAATAACGAATAGCATGAGCTTAAGTTCGCAGCCTAAGAATAATTATACTTCTGCACAACTTATGCTCGTAGTGTATAAGTCTCACACTCCTTACTAGTTCAATCTTAAGCAGCTTTCTAACTCTCTCCCTTTCCTAGAATATAATTTCTTATACGATAATTGATATATTTACATTATATGACACAACAAAAAACCACCATGCATAAGCTCCGTAAAGAAACCCTTCACACCATCGCGCGTTCTCCAGCTAAGATGCGTAGCAACAATGATGACACTTACTATTGCTAGAGCAGTATCAGTCGCCTCCTTGGTGAGACAGAGTCGTCCTAGGACCTTTGCACCAGGCGAGCCTGACCAGGAATTCAAGAAGACCGCAAGGATGTCACCTGCGGGGGTCACCAGTTCAAGATCTCCCGCCTTAGATGTGCCTTTCGCAGGATGCAAATACTGACTCGATGAACGCCAAGTGAGATCTCCAACAGCAAAGGTAGATATGATCCCCGTTGACGAGGATGCGCTTCCCCCATCCGGCTTGCTCTTTTGTTCCATAATCATAATCTTTCTGCCATTAATTGCGATAGCCGCAAGCACACCGTCAACTGGCGGGAAAGTTATTTTCGCGTCGCACACTCCCACTACTCCTCCACGGTGCAGCTCCATGCTACTGATCTCGTACGAGGCAGCGTACGTTTGGAACGTAAGTAGATACACCTGGGCATTGCTCTCTTCATCGCGGATTTTGACTTTGCGGTTCTCAATACTATGAGAGTTGAAGTTGACGATCTCAAGCGACTGAATGATGTGCAATTTGCCGCTCAGAGTGGTGATTGATTCTAGCGGCCTTGGCAAGATCCCACTGTCGTCAGCGTATGCCGGAGGAGGTTTGGTTGTGTACGGCGGTACAATATTCGCCATTAGATATTGTATGTAGGCTTCGGAATCTTGCACCTCTTTTAAGAGGGCCACGGATTTTATTGACAGAGTACACTGATTACAGGCCTTGAAGTGCACAGAGGCCACCTATCACCCGATTCGGGGTTGGCGAGATTCCTTGAAGCTCGAGTGTTAAAATAGACACGTGCGGGCTCTTGGGCATCTGATTCGAAATTCTGCTTGACTAACATGGGTGCCGGCGTGGCGAGCCAAACCATGAGTATTCTGTCTTTAAACCGATCGCAAAATTCTATACATTTCTGCGTCTTCTTTTATCCTTATAGTCTCATGTCTCAACTACCAATAAGGCGATTCAATATCTACGAACTGAAAATTACACTAAGATATCACTGTCTAGCTTGTTTTACAAATAGCATTCTTTTACTAGTACTTTTAGATAGCTTCACCCGACTCTATTACTAGTTTAACTATTGAGTCTTCTTATTATAGAGTATTTCTCGCGACCCCGTAATAGAATTTTAGGTAGTGATTGAGCTAACAACAAAGCGAAACCAGGCTCATAACAAAGTGAGCTAACAACAAAGCAACACCAGGCTGATGTAATCATCGTCTTCACCCTCAAACTCCGCCTTATACTACGCTCTCTACCCAAGGGTTCACAACGTACATCAAACTGTCCAAGACCCTCACAATTTCTTTGTAGATCCCTTTTCCCATTCCGATGCTTCTGTTGGGCGATTCCCATGAAGCGACGACAAAGTCTTGTGCATCCACACAAAAGAGCTCCTCCATTTCCAACCGTTCGAGTCTCAGAGTTGTGCCCAGAGCGTGTAGCGAATCCTTACATCCTGCTTCGTCAGTCTTGAGATCGAGTGACTCTAGTTTGAGTGCACGAATCGTATGATGATCGCGCAAAAAGCGGAGGAAAAGACTGGGTTCTGTGAAAGCTGTCTTGGGTATCAGGGTGTGCAGTTTGGGTAGGTAGACCTGTTGTAGAATGGTGTCAAGGTTTTCACGCTGCATGCCACTGGTACGACTGAATTGCAATGTAAGATCTTCAAGTTGTAGCATATTGAAGCAGCAGAATGCGAAATCGGGATTCGGAACATCGATGTTCGACTTTTGAAGCTGAAGTACACGTACCCGGTTGAAAGAGTTCACGACGCTTCTTGTCATTTGATGATGTGCGAACAATGTGGCTGGGTAACTGCCCTTAATGTCGAAATATTGGTGGTTAATCCTGAAAATTTCGATCCAAAGTGGAGATTCAATAAACATCTCACGATAATCTCATAACTGCACCGCACTAAGTGATATTTTTCTCTGATAGACAGGTGCTTTGAGCCGTTATCCCATTTTGCCCCTTTTCAACGACTTCTATTGTTTGCCAACTCAATGGTCAGTCACTAGTATCCCTTTCAATCAGGAAGAGACATATATCCGTAGTGGGTTGACCCAAGCAGCTAGACAACTACTCCTCAGGCTCTTGAAGACCCAACAAGATATAGAATCTTGGAGAGCTTAGAATCATTATCAACTTACCCTAATTATAAGTAAATTTGCTAGTATTCGAAGTTATAGTTACACTTAGATACTCTATTGTAGCTATTTAGAAGCCTATAAGTTATAATTCCGGTATCGGCCTATCCGGTATTCAAATACCTTGAGGGGTTATATATTAGGAAATAGGCGTACGTTTTTTTAGTATTATAATAATTCTAATAATTTAATAAGAGATTAAGCTAGACTACTATAAAACCTAATAATAAGAAGAAGTTAGTAGGTTAAATAATTATAATAGTAGACGCTTTAATTTCTTATAATACCTAGCTTTTATTTTTAGTATTTGGAATACTTAGGGTTTCGCACGGTACGGTACGGGTCGGGTTAGCGTATATCGGCCCCGTACCG
>MU007136.1:6625-48816 GCA_010583015.1 Tothia fuscella
TTTATAGCCTATATCGCAATTTGAAGTAAGAGTATAGTAAATTTTAATAGGGTGGGCTACTCGCTAGTATAGGCTACTCGCTAGTAAAATACGTTATCGTAATAGTATCTTCCTACTTATAATTTATAAATTACCTATCTAAGAGGTTATTCTAATACTATAGTATATAAGCTTCAATTTATATAGCTATTAAATACTATAATATAGAAACTAGTAAGGTATATTAGTATATATAGGCTATATATTATATAGAGAGTAGGTTTTATAGATATATCTTCTAAAGAGTATAATTATACTATTTATATAAAGTTACTAATATTTAGGTAGAAGAGTAAGTAGATAGGAGAACTAGAATTAGAACTTAGACTAAAAGGGAGCGAAACGTAAGAAGCCTAAGGTACTAAGATTTTAATTATTACTAGGCTTAAGCGAGCTTAATCGAG
This sequence comes from Tothia fuscella, assembly GCA_010583015.1. Taxonomy (NCBI): domain Eukaryota; kingdom Fungi; phylum Ascomycota; class Dothideomycetes; order Venturiales; family Cylindrosympodiaceae; genus Tothia; species Tothia fuscella. The sequence continues at coordinate 7,069 of MU007136.1, forward strand.
TATAAGTAAAGCGTAATTATATCTAATTATAGTATAAGTAGTAGTAGTATAAGCTAAGTAAAGTTAAGCCGATATTAAGCTAAGTAAGATTTCGCTAATATAATACGCCAAGATTGGCTAACCTATCTGGGTGTATGCTTGGGGTAGATTTCACCCGAAAATCGCGAGACGAATTGTTCCGGGTTCCGGGAGCATCAGCTTACTCATCGATTACTCCACCTCAGGCTGGTTGCCGATATTCCTCTTTGGATTAGCGCTGTAACTCGGCTCAGCCACTGCGCTCGCGCACCGCCACCGCTCCACTGTTTTTGAAGACGACAAGAAGATTTCTTCATGTCGCTACAAAGGCAACAACAGGAAGCAGTTACTCGATGTACTAAATTTCATGAGCTAGCCATTTGAATCATTGAGATGGCGCAAAGGTAGACTTGTCAGAGACTGATGGTCTTGATCATCTCGATAGACTTATGATGGATTGCAGCAACTTCCATGACCACTGTTCTACTGGTGGTTTCCATCAGGGCGCAGCGTGCCCAGTGTCTTCCCGTGAACTTGAAGTTACTACATCTTTGAACAATTGTGAGGAAAAATACTTTCTTCTCACGCAACTTGAGTAGTTCTAGGCAAAAGGCGTAGCTGACATTTGCGATCTAGGGGCTAATTCTCGGTTAGCGGTCTAGCCCGTGTGGCCGCATCGAGCTGAAATGCCAGCGCCAATCCCAATGCGGTTGCGTGGAAAAGTCATAGTCCAAATATGTACTAGTTCCTCGCGTAGCTGGCATATGTCTGCATAAGCGTTCTATTTTGCGAAGTCCTAAAGCTTTCCGAGTCAGTCTAGAATCACCATGTGCAGCTGAATTGCTTGATAGCGAGGAACTTTATGTCCAGCCACGATATTCTAGCATATAAGGCCTAGAATCCTTTGCCCTGGCATGAAATCATTAAGCTTAGAAGACTTCTTCCACAAAAAAGGTAAGCAATTTAGATATCACGATGTCGGCGTAAGTTTGAGACCATTGTTTCGAAGTTTTGTGCAGAATATAAGAGTTAACATGGGCAGAGTAATTACATCTCTCAAATATGGCGATGTCAGTGTTACCGACGCGGGAGCTCTCCAGCGTGTCCAAACATGTATCGAAAACTACACGCCTTTCTTAGTCAATAACAAATCTATGGGAGGTGATACTGTCCCTGGGAAGCTCAAGCATATGGTAGTCGACTACACGTTCAATGGCCTTACCATGAGGCGCAAGGCAGCCGAAGACCAGACAGTAAATTTTGCTGTGTCCATCTTGAAGCTGAAGTACGGTATGGAGGATAAGTTTCTCGACTACGACAATTACTATGGATCGAGGCCGCAATTTATACAAGCGGTTTATAAGGCCATTGATATGAAATCCCCTTTCGCCGCTACGAATCAGAATCTGTTGGCGAATCCCGGACAAGACGATCCGACGCCCGGAAAAGGGAAAAGGCTTATTATTGATTGCATTCATGTTATCAACCCAGGACGCGGCTACCCTCAGACTGGAACGAAGGATCAAGATTATCAAGTACTCTCCTTTGAAACTCAAGAGAACGGGAAATTCTTTTTCAACACCGCCGGATCTGTACCTCAGGTAAGTGCAAGGATAAGACTCCCGAATCATCTATTCCAGCGTCCGATACCTCTGGCAGACGGTTTGCGGGAGAGATGGTCTATAAAATATGTGCGGCATCAAGCTGACTGTCTGATTACAAGAGCGAAAGCGGAGGGGCAGGCGGAGGCACAGGCGGAGGCGGAGACCAGAATATCTGGTACGTGGACCTGGTGCCAGCTTTCATTCGATCCGATCCGCTCTTACGACAAGCACAGGAAGATATGAAGTCCACTTGGGCTCTTGCCGCAAACAGGGCCGAGCAAACAACGAAAGCAAGAGTGGGATCGGGTGAAGTTAAAGACCGCAACGATCAGAATGCGTATCGGGCAAAGGTTTGCAGCTACGGGATCAAATCAACGCCCTGGCTTGGACTTATCAGCGATACCACACAGCCCATGAAGTTCAATCAACCCGCCAAGGACTTTCATAAATCTATCATAAATGCTGCAGTCGCAGATTGGCCGGTTAAACTCTTGGAACATTCCCAATGGGAGAAGATACTTGAAAAGATGGGGGATACTATCAAACTCGCCGGGACAAGCCGACCGACCTTCTTGATCGTTATGACACTCTACCAGAAAGACGATCTCGCCAACATCATGCGGGTCTATATCCGTGCATTCTACTTTCCGTGCGAAGAGGATCTCTCTAAATTGGTTGCGAACAAAAGCCGAGCCGAAAACATTGACATTTCTGTCACGTGTCAACGGATTGATGCTGAATTCGATAGCAGAGTGTTCTCTGACATGCGCGGTCGGGTCAAAGAGGCTGGAGCAGATGGAAGGAATTTCGTTGAAGCTAATACCGTTCGTGTAGATGTATTTGATTAGGCTGTCTAAGAAGAGAAGAGATGTACTGACGGTCAATTGATTCCCATTTCTGACTTCTCGTGGATGTCTTCTCAGGCGTCTTCAAAACCTTTCGTCAGTGACATACGTGATTGCTCGGCTTCAAAAGTGTTTAATCAGAACAGATTGGGCAGGGAAATAAGTGCGATTATGAAACGCCAAATGTCGTCTCAAGTGGAACGATGCCCCTTTTGGGGTTCAATAATTCGCACTCTATGCAAGAGAGTACACATGGGCTAATTAGTGCTAGAGAACTGGCTATATAACAGATAGTGGACGACGGATGAAAACAGTGGCCGCAATAGTCCTTGTGTGCTCAATACGGAGACTGTAATGGTTTACAGGGATGTCCAGTAGAGGTCTAGCCGATCAGTAGGAGGATGAACTAGTTATCATCTTTACAGTGTTTAAGCAATGCTAGATATGAGAGAACCAATGAAAGTACTCCTAAGCGTGAGCGTCAGTGTGGTTAGAGGCTTCTTCTATCTCGCGATGGGTTCACATTCTGTTCAGAGGCTCTGTAATATCGATAATGATGCAGCAGAACAAACTGTACACGACAATCAGTTATCAAGTAGCAAGCTAGCTTGATATATCTTGGGTAGCAAATGATGAAAAAGGAGAACAACATCACATCGCGACTAGTATTTGTCGCTTGCTTGGGAGGATTGGAGGGTATTTACTCAGAGAATTGTTCGGTCTCTACATAGGTGATTGACTATGAGTGAGATACAAGACCATATTAGATAGACACGCGTCGGTCATTCATGTTGTGCTATTTCTAAGGCCAGTATCTCTCGATACCCACTGCCGGGGAAACCTACGCCGTCTTGTCCTCGCTTTTGCGTCTAATAAGCATCTTATATATATCGAGCCATATCCAAGAGAAATCACTCGATACGCCATAGCCTGTTGCTTGCCCTACAATGCAGCCGATTCACCAAAGAGGAAGGAAGTGTCGTAGACTTTGTGTTCAATATGAACACCAGGAACCGCATCACCATGATGATGGATGCCTTACTTTGTGTTGATGGAATTAGCCCTGCACGTGGCGGAGTGCACAACTTCCCTTCACCACCATAAATAGTATCGCTCAACCACGAACTTTCTTCTTTCTCTCTTCGGCACACCACTTTGACAAGTAGTGTACCATATTGGCCACCATCAACCAAAAAATTTCTACGTTGAACGTCCGTCAATTTCGAAACAAATTCAACCACGCCACTCTCACACCCGAAGGTAAGTCGTATCACACCACGACATCGTCGACCACAACATTGACCACGAATTAATTCAATTATAGATCACTTCAAAGACGGTCTTCTATCCACTGCTGCGGTTTCTACGCCCTTCAAGCATTGCAATACGCTGGTAAGTGGCATATTCTTCCTGCTAGCCTCGTCCGCAAGGCTTGGATTCTCACTGACGCGCTGCACTCCAGTCACAACCCGCGTCCTTTCGTAGCGCTTTCATAAGGTCACTTGACGCGTCCTTCACCAATTGAGAGGACCCTTACTTAGTTTTTCCACAGCAAAATGGCTCCACCCCTCCGAGACCATTACGCCGCGCTGGAAGTCCCCACCTCGGCAAAATTCAAAGAAATCCGTGACTGATCGAGCCGTTCGTCACGAGAAAGCCAGGGCAGCGGCTGAAAACGAGCTGCTAAAATCCAAGCTCCAAAAAGCGAAGGCTTTCGAGGGGCAGCAGCAAATTAACGCAAAGTCCATCTCACTCATGGACAAGATCCCAGCCAGCATCCAGCACCTCAAGCAAGAACGCGACAAGCTGAACCACAACAAGGACAGCTTACTCCATCGCTTCCCAGTGTTCGATCCGCCAGCCACCAGGGACTCCCAATCACTTGGTGCACACACTACTTTGAAGTTGGATATCGCCAAGGAAGAGGATAGCAAGACGTTGAGAAACCTGCAACACAGGATCGAAACTCACGAAAAGATGTGCAATGCATATATCAAGGCACTGCGCAAGGAGTCTTATTACTTCTGTCAATCCGTCGGAGAGCTGAAGGACACAGCCGAGGAGAAATTCCAAGGCATCCTCGAGAACAGCTCGGAGCAGCAAAAATGGGCCAAAAACATCCAAGCAGCCATCAAACCACTCAGGGACGCTGACATCCTTGAGCGAGCGAAGAAGTACTTTGAAAAAAATGGTAGCAAGGAACACGGAGTATACGACGCTGCCGACACTGGCTTGGCCAAAGTGAATGCACAGATCGACGCCGCGGCACATGCTCACTGTGACATGCACGAGTCTTGCATTTCGCTGCAACAAGACCAGCAAAATTCCACCACGTCCATGCCATGGAATGAGGTTTGCATCATAATTGACGCTAAACTCACCAAGGTTTCTACATCCACTCCCATTGGTAAAGTCCAGCAAATTGTGGATGGTCTTCGCCAATTCATTGAGCAAATACCAAAGATCAATAAGGTTGACAAATTGACCTCTTGGGAGAAGCAGAAGACAACTGCCTGGGCCACTGAGATTCTTGGATTCACCACCGCCATTCCGGATGCTCAGACAGTGACCGATTATTGGCGTCATTTCGTCGACCTTCGTCGGGCTCTGGACGCCGCTATAGTTCAGTCCTCTGATGGTCAGTCTTCGCCAGAAGCAGCGAACTCTTTCCAGACTGTAGGGAAGCTGCAAGAGGACTATGATCGTCATGCAGGCAAACATCTTTCTTCCGAGCACGTACAACCTCCATCCGAGTTCACCCAGCTTTCAAGTAAGCAAGCTCACCTGTCTGCCAAGCACGCTGCGGCTCGCTTGAAGAAACATCGTCTCTCTGATACTTCGAACAATTTGAAGTCTGGAGATGATATCGACCGACAGCCGCATGACAGTCCCATGGACCCAGTTCAATCTTCCATACCAACAACGTTGGCTGGATACGAGATACATCAGGCTACTGCGAGGTTGGGCAATCAGGTCAACGCAGAGCTGGAGGAAGGCGAGGTGCGCGATAACGCTGTACCCACCCACTCATCTAACGCCCTCAAGCGATCGAGGGATGACGACAACGAGCAAGACAAATTGACGAAGAAAGCGAGGACGGAGGACACGCTCAAACCAGTGATTCCTCCTCCTAGTCGTCATCTCCCCAAGAGATTCGCCCCCGAGAAAGACTCGGACGATGAGCAACCAAAGGTCAACCACAATCGCAAGACTGGTGCTGAGGAGGCCAATACTAGAGCTTATGCTCGCGGGCCGGATCGCACCAATCGACAGAAGCGGGTGGAAGATCGTCGGGGCAACAATCGGGTCGAGCCGTACCGCCGACCAAAGGCTGACCACTATCGTCCTGTACCGTAAAATCTCTGTGCATGAGTTGGCGATAGAGGAGCATAGTTTGGAGAATGATGGCCTGATATCTCATTGGCATATATTGGTTCTTGAACTTGGGAAAGAATTCAGCAGATCAAAGGGATGTGACAATGCAGTGTTGGATCTATGGGGGTTTCTGGTTTGGAAACATGGTTTGGGAAGAGGGGACGAATGTGAGTTATTGTTATTCCTTGATTTATGCTACCATTACTGATTCATCTAGCGCTGAAAGCTGTGGCGATTTGCTATACTCGATCTTGCTATTGGTTATTCTTGATTTGATTTTGCTTGACCTCGATTTGGTCTGACTTTGGTTGACGTCGGACTGTTCTTATGAGCGTGGTGTTTAATTTTGTTGTTGGTCTGGTTTGCATTCGAGTGGCTTGGTATGTCGTTCAGCAGAGACTTACCAATTGTTGTTCGATTTTCTTCATTAATATCAAACATGGGATATCATTCATCCCAAAAGATGGGAGGGATTGTTTTAAACTGCGGTTTCTGTTGTGCTCCCAGCACTGATTCGTCTGGTAGCCAAGAGCTGGAGTCATTGTTACTTTTGCTGGTTTGATCTGCTAGTTCTGTTACGTCTTGGTCCTTCTTTGTTCTGGTTTTGATTGACTTTTGTTTTCGCGCAACTGCATGCCGACATTGCTGAAGTCGGGTTTGCTATCGAGCGGCTTGGTATGTGGTCGGGAAGCAACTTACCATTTGATGTTCCAAGTTTTCCGGTGATATCGGAGATGGGATACCGTTCATCTTCTGAGGTTTACATACGAAGGTAGCTAGCTACAGTTACTATCATAAGAATTATCATCAATCCGTAAAAGCAAAAATGCAAATAATCAGGCACATACCTTGCATCGTGACCATTTCGGCCGAAGATCACCCAGAATGACCTTCACTCACAAGCAGGTAGGTTGGATTGGCACGAAAGACATTTTACATTTGTGGCTGTTGGAATGAATAAAGAAATAGAATTTGTCCAGCTACACAGTCTAAGTACGCCAATCCACATCAAGGTGGTCCAGTCTTCTAGTTCTTGGAGGGTTGGGGCATTGCCAACACCGGGCATCTCTCCATCCCCAACAGATCCGTCTCCACTAGTCATGTCAATATCTTCATCGCGATCACGACGCATATACCCAACGAGTGTAAGCGGACAAATATTGAGTTTGATTTGAATGAACGAATCGTGCCTGCATAGGAGCGGCATTCTGTTCTTCAGGTGAGGGAAACATCGAGTCCCTCGGCGCAGGGTGTGATGATGTGATGGAAGGAGACGTAGGGGTACTTGAAGTACAGTCCAGTAATCTTGTGGTAGCGATATTAGCATCAATATGAATTGAATAATGATCTGTCTTAGCTTACCAGTACGCGCTCTTGTCTTCAGCGACAGCGCATGAAGTGCAAGGTGATGCCATGAGATCTTCGTATGAGGTGTCGAAGCCGAAGTTTGAGCCACCGTGATAGCTATGAGCGTGCTCACTCGGAATACCAGGATACGCAAGCGGATCGATGTGATAGAGACCAGGGAAATTGTCACACTTCATAAGCCAGAAGCCCTCTCCAAAGGAAGCGAAGAACAACAGGAGCATGATGAAACGCAACATGGTGGCTGTAATACCCCGCATGATGTTTGCAGTGCCGAAGCAGCGATGCTGGAGCGGACACTGGACGGATGTGTGCTCGCTTGGGCTGCTAAGAGACGAACATCATCAGCACATGACGAAGAATGCCTTGCGTACCGGCGACCATCATCATTCATGTAGATACAACGATGATGATCACCATGGGTGCGTGAACATGAGAGCAAGCGAAAAGAAAAAGTTAGGGAGACGAGTGCGTTGGACCAAACTTACGGGGGAGCACCCCAAGGGTGCTGCGCACGAAGCGCAAGATTCGAAATATGGCGAAGCCATAAGTAACGCTAAATCCGTGAAAGCTCTTGTGAGGGAGCAATGTGGAGGGGAGGAGGAACTCCTTTTATAGAGGCGATCAGCAAGCTGGCTTTTCCAATTGTATTGATGACGTGCGTACCTCCAGTTGTTCTGTTGGAAGCTCATTGGGATGGCACAAGAGCCAGAAAAGACTCAACAAACACCATGAATTCCGACAAGATCTATTCCATCTGGTCAGCGAACAATTTTAGATGGGTGGGATGTAGCTCAGAGATGATTCGCTTACCTTTGCCGCTTTAGCAGCAGCCTTCTTCTCCGCGTAAGCTGCCTGCGCCGCAAGTTCTTCCTTCTCTTTGGCGTTGATTTCTGCGATCCATCGCTCAGGGGAGCCATTCTTGCCAGCAACTTTCTAGACTTGGGCTTTAGTCACCTTCTTCTTCGGTGGCGGTGCTGGTGTGCCCTCATCCTCCTTTTCATTCTCCTGCTCCTCTTCGTCCGAATCGGAGTCAGTGACAGTGGCCTTGGACTTCATGCTCTTCCTGCGAGGCGAAGTTTTTGCCCCCCATCTGCTAAGAAGTAAGATCGTTAGCCATCACATACCATAGTAGCTTGGTAGTTCTTAGGATGGGTGTTGATTGGGTATGAGGATGAGTGTTGATTATGTATGAGCGATAGATCTGGAGGATGTGCGGAGTATGATGGAAGTTTGGAAAGATGGGGGTGGGGTTGGTGATTGAAACTATCTTTCAGAGAATAAACAAGATCCTGTTCATTGCTAGTCCTTCATCAAGTGGAGAGAATGGCCAAGAGTAAATGATGACAAAACACCGAGGCTTCAGATCAACAGATGAAGATCCAAGCTCGGACACTGGGATGTGGGCTGATGTGGGCTGTCTACAGGGAAGAGAGAATGTGTTGGGTGCAGTGACGAAGCTGTCTCCAGGTATCATAGAGCCATAGATCCAGATCATGTTGTCTTTGCGGAGTAGCTCGGCAAAGGCGCGATGAAGAGGGCGAAGGAGGGGAGTGTGAGGACGATCGCGACAGTGACCAAAGGCAAGACAGCAACAGACCGCCAACGATGAGAGAGAACTCATCGCCAGCGCCAAGAGCTGGATGTGTATCATGCTGAGAGTATGGTGATGAAGCTCATCATACTTCGCCGATGAAGGATAGCAGTGCAAAGGTGGTGGTGATGATGATGATGATGATCATGGGTTTGCAAATGTGAACTTACATCAGCGGCAGCGCACACGCTGCCAATGGCAGGCGGTGAAGCGCGCCCCCAATGGACTGGATGTCCATGGTTATTGGCTCAAAGGCCCGAGAGCCATTAGTAACGCTAAACGCGTTTGTTGTTCTGTGAAGAAAAGAAAATAGAGGAATGGAGGGGAGGAGTGGCCTTTATAGAAATTTCGAAAAGTGGGCCCATAGTAAACTCACTAGCGGCTTCTCGCCATAGCTGGACAAACAAACAGACGGGAGAGCAAGCGCGGGGAGGGTATGGAAGCGCTAGTGAAGCATGGAGGATTAGACTTAGATCAGATAGTCAATGTTATATATACTCTTTACGTTAAGGTTACTAGTGTATGGAGTTCACTTGCTGGGTCTGGTGCAGTAGTAGATAGTGTGCAATCAAATCGAAAGCATAGCTGTTGATGCTAAAGCCGGAAGACAAATCCTCATAGTTCTGTGTGCTCTTCCACTGGCGATTACAGAACACGAGACTGAAGCTCGCCTGAAGCTCTATACCGCCAATTGTCTTACAATAGAGTGAGACGCACGCAGTCCCGCATTATTGCTACAGCCTAGGGTAGTACTCGTTGCGCTGATGGTGTTGACCAATGTGCCCGCTGACGCAACACCAGCAACCCAGAAGTTTACAGAACCATCTACCCATCATTTCAGCTCCAGATGGATGAGGTCTTGACGAGACGTCGACCTTCACTGTATACTGGTATGCGTTCTCATTTGAACACTGTGGATTCGATATTGCATGGCGCCCCGTTTGTGGCAAGCTCTCCATGAGAAGGGAGCGGCGAGACCGCCGGCCGCACATAGATCAACAAACTGAAATTGCAGCACAAAGCGGTTCAGTCTTGTTTGATGGCTTCAGGCTAACACCTTTTACTCTTTAGACTCATACGATCATGAGCGTGCTCCAATATCGACATCAGACGTAAGCCCCTCCACTCATCTTAGTCCAACCCCTCCTCCGCCAAATCCTTCTCCTTCGCGCCTCTCCGCCAACGCAGAACAAAGACACCACAGTCAATGAAGCAGCATAGCGAAACAGGGTGAGCTTAGACAAGAGGGGGACAATGGATGGGTTCCTACGACGCCCCCAAGGCAATATTTTAAGCGGAATGTCACTTTCAGTCAAGCCTCCAACCCCACCACCGCCGTGCGGCCACAACACGGAGACCAGAGTAATAGCACAGCAAGAGGTGGCAACAGAAAGATACAAGGTATCGTAAAGAGGACCTGGACCTCAATGAGGCGGACATATTCCAGTCGCCGCTGATTTCTCAAGTTCCCACAGCCTATTTGACCATAGGCGGAGCGGCGCAGCCCATGGCGGGGAATCACAAGATTAACCACAATCTGCGGAAATCGTACCAGCCATGAAGCGTTTGTGATATTCTCATGCGCAATCTGAATGGAGGAGGCGGCGGTCCCCTACCTGGTCTACAACCATTCGGCGGGGCAGCCGCCCTATATGGAGGGCCTGTATCGCCGTCGGAGTTGAGCATCTGGGCAGCAAGACAAAATTGGCACAACCCGTACGAGACCGGAGAGGAACACACGCAAGATTTGTACCGCCGGAGGACTCCCCGCAGGGTTTCTATTCCGAATGATTTAGTGCAAGTCTCCTCGCTCTCTGCTGCGTCGAATTCTTTTCCCCGCATGCGAGACCGACATCCTTAGGGGGATGTTATCGTAGTCGCAGTCAGAGCACTGGAATATGTTGTGGCCATTTTTAGACGACCGCGTCACCACCGAAGCGACATCTCCGTGCCAGCTATACATACTCGCCGCAGAAGCTGGTGGATCCTCTTGTTCCGCAATTGAACCACTCTTGAGATGAGTATGATGTGCGCCGAGTATACACTGTCAGACTCCGCAAGGCACAGGCGACCGCAAAGGATGGGACGGTTGAGCGGGTGGACCAACGGGTGATAAACCTCCCATACCCAGACGTCAACCCGAAATCGGCTCGATAGGTTGGCCACATATCGATTGTCTGGGGCTCTCAATATACCCATTGGGGATATTGCTGGCAGCCTTCGATGTACTGGATCCATTTGATATCGTCTCATTCAAGCGGCAGAAGGGACGGCGCCCAGCAGTAATGGGTATGAGTATACCCAAGTGCAGAGATACAGTTGAAAGTTCTCAATATGTTTAAACTGTGCGATTGCACATCGCTGCAGCTTCGAACCAGATGCGACATCCGGGGCAGCAGCTTAAGCCCACCAAGGGGAGAGCCGTTCTTAAGAACGATAACCATAAGCGAGGATGGTGTACGTTCTCATCAGCAGAACTTGGAAACTCAATACCGGAACAAATGTTCATGAGAAGAAATTACGGAAGAAGAGAGTAGATAAGCCATGGACAGAGAGATTGGAAGTTGATATGAAAGACCAAAAGAGATTGAAAGAAAAGAAACGCGAAGACAGAATACGATCCAGACCCAAGCCCCCTGGGCATGACATCTGTAGTACATGGTGGAAAGACTCAAACGAGCAAGGGAAATACAAGAAAGCAAGTTCTCAATCAGCTTGCGGCTTCCTTTGGACGACAAGGCCCAAATCTGTGGCAGGAGACCTTGTCATGTCATACTTCTTGGAGAGAAGATGTTCGAGTGAGGTTCTTGAGGGATTCCGTGTTCAATTGCCGGAACACTGGCCAGGTGCTTTCGTCCTCCATGGAGTGTTTCCAGCGCACGACAATCAGCCTGGGCGAGGACGAAAATGCGTGGAGTACTATGCCGATATCTTGCTGCGAGGGCATAGGTCCATACCAAGGTTATGACTGAAGTAAGAGCTTGGATTTGAGAGAGCAACCCATCTGAATGCAGTTGGGAGAGCAGAGAGTACGGACGGGGATACCAGCCAGGGGTGTCATATGTTTGTCTGCATAGACGAGACGAATTGAGCCTCCAGGCTGGACTGGACTACACCGGAGTTATTGGGAATGAAAGCACAGTTTCCGGATAGAATGCACAAGAACACCCTCTTGCTCTTCATTTGGGTCAGCTTGGTCATTGGGGAAGGGAAGCAGTCATCCAAATCTTGAGGTCGGACATCCCTCACTGCCATGCCGGAATGGTCTGGCTTCCACGCCCAACGTAGCTAGTCCTGCATGCATAGCTGTGTTGGTTATGGAGACTCCAGGTACTGATGCACCAACACTTGGAATCACTACCTGTCCATCGTGTGATATGATGGGTCTGGCGAACCGTATTGAGGTGTCATTGAATCTCAGCAGTTTCACACCGCTTGCTCGTTTCTCCGCAGGCAGTTTAGGTCTCATCATCGATGCTGGGCCTTGGGAAGTCGTGGAAAAAATGTTCCTTGTTCCCTTCAAGAGGTCAAACACTAAGAAAGGTGCAAAAATGTCCCCAAATTTCCGGCTGAGGTCTCGGGTGTCCCCCACTCGTTCAAGCCCTCTGGTATGAATGTACAAGCCTCGATCAATACCTGTGTCGCTTCTGTCGTGGTGTTCTCGAGCATTGGCGGCGTAATGATGGCTCCTCTCGAGGCACGAAAATCGATCGTGACTTCATGGCCTTGATTTGGTGCTTCCCAAATATGAGGTAGTTGCACACAGGTATGGCCGTATTTGGAGGAAGAGCCGCTGCCGTTGCCACTGTACGGAGAGGTATGAAATCCTTTCGGCGTTATTGTCGTAGTATGATGGGTCTTTCCCCTCTATTTGGTGTTGTGTTCCTCCTTTTTCATAGTCCATTGTATGGGAAGTCGCTGCGGAGGTGCGGCGGGTTAAGGTGTCGAGCCGAAGCGACCCGCTGCTCTCCAGAGGGGCTTTGCCAGCGCATGGTGACGATTGGATATGATCGTTCTGACTGCCCTTATCGCGCTCGCGTGTCTCCGTCAATCTTTCCGAGTCTTGGTGACGCTTCTGAAGCTGAAAACCAATATAATTTGTTGTTGGAAATCACGAATCCGGTTTGCGAAGGTTCTACCGCCCATTGCTAACGCATGCATCATGTGCAGTACTGTATAAATCATGCTACGTGTGGCCAATCACCCCCTCTTTCTCGTGTTCGATCGCTGGTGGGGGTGGTGGAGGTTCACTATGCTGTTGCACTTGCGGAGGAGAGGAGCGCTGGGGCGTCGGGTCCATTGCCAAGTCGACATTGCTCCGTACAGAGCAGAATGCGATACTGCTAGAGAAGGCGATGCACATGTTGTCGTTGATTATCATGAGGTCTAGTAGGTGATGAGAAGGAGTCGATTCTAAAGAGCCGCCGCATCGATACAGTGGTTCAACGGCCGCAAAACCGCCGATGGTAGTGTTCCACATCTGATATTGGGTATCCAAGACTCGCTCTTGGCCTCATGATCACCCATCGAAGCTGTTCAGAGCCTCATTTGAGATACTTGCAGCTTCCGAACAATACTTGCACTCGATTGCGCTCGCACGGGCAATATCTAAGTTGCCCCTGCCTTCAATTGGCTGCGTATCACTCCTGTCGATGGGCACAGCAAAGAAAAGATGACGGTAGATGCAGTCTCTCTATCTGCATAGCTACAAGACTGACAATACAACAGAAAAGTTCCTCAATACACAAGTCCACCTCTCCGCCGACGTTGAATTGCATTTCCCCAGCCCCCCACATGTCAACCCCTGACTCCACTTGAGGCTGAATTTGACCCGGAACGACCCATGCACGTTTCCTCAAAATGGCTTGGCGCCCGTTGCATGATCCACTCCCCCCCAACTCGCGAAACATCAAACTTTCAACACCACGATACCCACGGATTTTGATATTGTCCCAACAACTACAGCGAGCTGTTCATCAGCCGCTTAGACGAAAAACCATGAGTGAGGAGTTTAGTATCGCTCCGCTTTCGGTGCAACCTGCCGTTAGTGAGGAAGATGTGATTAAGCTTGCGCGTGCCGCCATGGACTTGTCAAGGAGGGTTGATGATGGCTCTTCACCGCCGGAGGGGCAGCAGCCTGGTATTACGGTTGATTTGACGCATAAGAATATTACGAGGTTGCCTGATGAGGTTATTGATATTATCAAGGATGAGATTGAGAGGTATGTTCATCGACCTTATTATTGTTATCACCAAAACTTGAGGAGAACTTGTCACCGGAGCTCTCCTTACCAAATAGGAAACTTCGAATTTTCACTCCCCAGATCTTATCTGATCTTCAGAGTCCTTTCGCTCACATCTGAATAGACTTGCAATCTCGCACAATAGAATTGTTGCTTTTCCCCCACGACTCGCCGAATGTAAGAGACTTCGGTATTTCAATGTCCGCTACAACGCTTTGAAGGAGGTGCCCAAGCCGGTAAGAGATTATCTATATTAATATTTGAATATTTGAAACTTTGTCTTGTGCTAATCTTGCCCAAAGATCCTCCAACTCACATCGCTGGAAATCTTGGATCTATCCCGCAACAGAATTAGAGTGCTTCCCGAAACCATAGGCAACCTGACTTCGCTCAAAGTACTTGCTATATCGCGGAATCGAGTTGAGAGACTTCCACTGTGTATCGGCGATCTCCCCCGTCTTGCTTTGCTCAAGTTTGATGATAATCCAATCTCTTTTCCTCCGCCGGAAGTCTATGCCCCAGACTCGGACATGGCTCGCCGTGGCAACTCCCAGGAGGAGGAAGCGATGGCCACTAACAAAGTAAAGAAGTTTCTCAGACAGCAGACTGCCCGCTTTGGACTTCGCGATCGTGCTCAGACTGAGAGTGACATTGGTTCAGAGTGAGGTTTCCCCACAATTGCTGTTCATGCTTTACTTACAGACAAATCTAGAAACGACACCGCCGAGACTCCTCGTCCGCAACCAAGAGGCCGTGGAACCAACGGACGGTTCCCTGTGAAGCCAAGTGCCACCAATCTCGACATTGCGCAGCTCTCGACTTCTCCAGAATGGCAAATGCCAACTGAGGCAGATCCAATGCCACGGATTCCATCCCAGTACGATGTTAACGCTCCACGTATTCCACCTCGTTCACAACATCGCTATGGACCAACCTCCAAATCCGGACCAGAAAGCCGAACCACGCTGCTCTCGCCGCCAGATACTAGGGGACCGTTGACATCGATAGGAAACTACCAGACCAATGCCAGTAGTGATTCACTTTCCAAAGGATACCGTTCCGCTTCCATCATTACGCCCCGCATGGCAAATCACTCCTCCGCCCTAGCACCCTTCTCAGCCACATCACCAGCCACAATCAAACCACCAAAAACCTCGTACCTCATTGGCAAGGAAGGCAACATTATCGGACAGTTCGAACAATCAGACTATGCCAACGTCGAGGCTGCGCGCAGATTGGAGGCCGCTCGACAAGATCGTGATCGTCAGGCTATTTTGACGCGGCACATTATCAAGGCTGCATTTTCTTGCCAAATTTCTATGCTGGAGCAGTCGCGTCGTCTGCAGTTTTTACGCCCTTCTTTCGACGCTCAAGGAGCGGTTCCAATTACTGATAAGCTCGATGATTTAGTGGCATTGATCAACAAACATGGCGAACGACTGAGCGCCATCATTGGAGCTTATGATCACAGAGATTCTCCTGTTATGTCGCCAGCGCAAGTTAAAGAATTTGAACTTGGCATCTGCAATCTCATGTTTACTTCCGGTCTGTTAGGAAAATTCTTTCAACAGTACATGCCGGATATTTGGGCTTTGGGAGAGGAGATTATGCGCATGCAATTCTTTTCATTTGTTCACGGCGCGAACGAAATCAGCATTGCGAACAGCTATTTGCAGAAGGCCTACAATCTTGATGAGCCAATTGGAAGAAAGGTATTGATGAGGAATGGGGAGGCCGCCACGACATCCAACGCCCTTGTGCGTACCACCTCTCGCGATATTCCCCCGTCTCAATCAGTAGCCCGCCAGCCAGGAACTAGCTCCTCTTTCAAGTTCCCCTCTTCACCACCAACACTCAACACGATCGGCCTCCCACCAGGCACCAACCAGAAAAACCTTACCTCACCAAGCGATGTCCCCAATTTATTCAGCAGCCAAGAATTCGTCAACGCAGGTGCAAACGGAAAAGATGAATTGATGTTTCTACAAATCTGCAAGGCTCTTACAAAAATGTTGACCATCTGTGTTGACGAATCGAAATTGATTGGTATTCGCGAATATTATCACAGCATGACGGAGGTCATTTCAGCGGATTCGCATCTTGGACCTCGCTCGGAGAAGGCACGCGGGTTCAATAGACTTGCCCATGGGGCTAATGACTGCTATGAGAAGATGCAGATGTTGGGTTCTATGATGGGGAGTATGGAACAGCGGGGTCCTTCGGGTGCGAAACCAGAGTTCTGGTTGCTGGTCAGGGATGCTGTTACTGTGAGTCTTTCTTCACTATTTTTGGAATTGATGATGTGGTATGCTAATAATGAATGATAGATCTGGCACAAACTAGTCAAAGAACTAAAATCCCTCGCCGTATCCACAAACCCAGAGATAAAACAACAAATGAAAGATATACACTCCTCCATCAAGACCGCATCATCCATGATACGCAACTCCCCGTGGGGCCACTACATGACCACGGATGAAGTTCCCACCAACAACAATACCAGAGGCGATATCAACGGTCGACACGACACCCTCGTCCGTGGCGAAATGGGTCCACCTCCTGGTAGAGATGCAATGGGGAGTCGTGACGCTGTTCCACATGTCAAGCAATCTTCCATTGAATCCGTTCCTACTACTCCACTTGGCGCGGCGCTGGGTCCGGCTGCTGCGGCGGCGATTCCTTCCCGTGGTGGTGGTGGGGGGAGCAGGTTGAATGTTTTTGAGAGGGCGGATCGGTATCTAGCCAATCCGGGGCCTTTTAGGAAGGATAGGGGTTAAAATTATGATAGTCGAGGTGCTTCTGGTGAATTATGGTGGCTCATGGATTGATTTTGTGTGTATTATATGGGGTATATTTGGAGTTTTATGAAAACTTCCATTCTGAAGGGGGAGATATTTTGCCTATATAAGGCATGGAATTATGTGCGCTTGGCTGTTGATGGACATAACCTGGATTATATACTTATGGAGATTTGAGAGAGCATGTTTAGCACTGGCCATGAAAGATGATCAAATAGTAGGCCTTACTCACTTTTCCACGCATTACAATGTCTTCATTCTGTTTATCCTTCCTCCCATTCCTTTTCCAGAAATCTGAGGTACAAATATCATGCCGGCTATGCTGAAATTGAATGAGCATATTCACCGCTCCTGACATTGGGGGTGTATCTAATGATGGAGTCGTCACATTTGTCAAGTCATTCTCAAACTAATAAGAAGATTTTAGGTACATCAAGACTCCAGAGGTTAGGGGGTGGTAGCTTGATTCCTATTCAACTATCACGGGAGTGTATTTTTGCGCTCTTTAGTCTGCTGATGTTGTCATTAGGAGCTTATTGTGATAGAACGCAAGCAGTTCAGTAGTTTTTGTCGATCTAAGTATCTGTGATGGAAAAGTATAAAAGAAATAGCTAGGGTGGAGGAGTTATCCAATATCTTATGATCCATACCTACACGGTAAGATGAATAATAATTAAGAGGAAAAAGACCAAGAGCCCAAATCACCCAACCACAACCCAGTACCCTACAACTTACAACGCACAGTTTCTGGCGTTACACCTTACGCGGGTCCATCCACTATTCCTAACAGCAGAAATAGCATCATACGAAACGATGGCAGTATCGGGCCCAACATATTCGGGATTCCTCCACAGAATCGACCTTACCATTTACCCTCCCTAGGTTTTCCCCACTCCAACAATGCGCCTGGAACGAGTAATCCACACCCCACACCCAGAAATGAGACCAACACCTCCACCACTGTTCATACTAATCCCCTTACCTCCACATCCACCTCCGCTTCTGTATCAACTCCCACAACCACCTCCTCTCAAGTCGGAACCGGTCTGATTTACACAACCCGAATCCTTCGCATTAGAGAAGCGATCGCAACGAGTAAAGGATGCAATCCAACAACACGGGAAATAGCGGAGAGATTTATGAATGAACACCCGAGACTTGAGATGTCTGTGGAGGATGCGCAGGATTATGTGAGGAAGGTCATGGAGGCGAGCGGGTTTATCAAGTCGTGGAGTAGTGGGGAAGGGAGGGTAGGGGGAGAGGTGTGGGTGCAGAGATGATATGGGATGGATATATGGAGATGTAATTGGTTTTTGGCATTTTGAATCGCAGAGGGGGGTTGTGTTGGAGCAAGAAAATTGAGTTACGGGAGGTTTGAAAGTTAAAAGTGCAACCCCATCGCTTTTACCGATTGATTGTTTCCACCAACGCCAAGAACTAACTCCACGACGAACGCGATCGTGGGGTGAGAAAGCCGAGAGGGTATCTACATGAATCGCCCAAATAAGAAAATTCGATGCCTGAGAACGTAGAAGCCAGAAAACATAACGAGGATAGATACTACAACTTTGATTTCACGTCCGCGGAAGCGTCAGATCCAGCACTGGCTTCCCTATTGAGCGTGACATTTCCATTCGAGGGCCCTTCGCCGAAGAAAATGACCTCGACGGTGAGATCGTCCCTGATTACACTTGTTAGCATTGCTGTCACTCAGAAAGAAACGCCACAACTCACCGATATCTCCTACTGTACGGACTCGGCAACGTCAACAACGCACACAATTGATCCTCGTCCTTCCCACCAAGCGCATTCCTTACAAGATGCGTAGCAGCATTCTTATCCGCGACGACGAATCTCTCCCCTGCACCTTCAATGCCCCATTGTTGCTGCCGGATCGGTGCGCGTTGTCCACCCATTGCTGTATCTTTCTTATTCGCATTCTCCACGGGTAGACCCTTTGATTGCGATGAAAACCAACTTGTCAACCATGATGCATCTCCGCCGTTCTTGCCGTTGGAGTGCGTGTGTGAGGTGAGGGAAGAGGATTTCGCTTGAGTTTCTAGCCATTGCCCCACGAGTCCAACGACTTCTTCATTCGTTAGCATCTCCCAAAGCCCATCCGTGGCCATAACAACAAAATCCCCATTCTCCGGTTGTACTTTCGTGGTAGTAATGACAGGCTCCGCAGTAACATACGGAGGTGTCCTAAGAAGTTTACTCGGCGTCCGCCCAAAGAACCCCTTCTTCAATTTATCCTGAATCTCCAACGGCCACTTGTAAGAAGCATCACCAAAAGCCCTGCTCGGTTCCAGGCCCCCTAACACGCGCCCATTCCTAACCACATCCGGTTCCCCGGGGTGTTCCCTCCTCATCCTCGCCGCTTCCTCTTCGTTCCCACCGGTTTGATCTATCGATAGCGGTGTAGCGATCCACTTCCCACTGCCACCCCTCCGCCCAAGAACTGCCCTACTATCACCCGTACAGGCGACTTTGAGCTCTTTACTCCGACTGTCGTAGAAGGAGAGGAGGGCGCATGATCCTGATAGGGCTGGGGCGAGGAGTTCTGCGGCGTAGCGTTTCGATTTTTGGTGGAGGACTTTGTCGACGGAGGCGAGGACGATTTCGTGGTCGAGGCGGAGGAATCCTTGTTTTATGGCTTGGTCTATGGAGGATGGAGAAGGAGTGTTGGCGGTGGCGTTTGTGTAGGTTGTGTTCAGTTCGCGGGCGACGAAGGAGATGAGGGTTTGGCGGAGTTTGGCGGAGGTTGTCCAGCCGCTGTTGATTACATCTGTTAGATGATCAAGTCTCAAGCTCAGATAGAAGGAATTATCCAGACCTATGCCCATCAAAAACACCCCAGAACATCCAATCGCTATTCTTCCCCGCCTCACCCATACCGGGAACTTCAATAATCTTCTCGGCATGATCATCTTCAATGGGATCATTACTCGGTATCTGAACGACATCATATCGAACCACTCCCGCACCCCTCCCGACAAGATAACTTTCCTCATTCTTGCGCAATTTCTGCGTCACTTGCTCTGGTGTCATCATCTCTAGCACTTTTCGCCCGTAGTCATCTGTATCTTTACTGAGTGGTTCATTCCCTGTTATGGTTCCTGTGAAGAGATTCCCTTTCTCTACTACCAATGCCTTCCGTGTGGATGGGGATTGTTGTGCTTGTGCCCCACGAGCCCCCGCCGAAGCTGTACCCACCGAAGCAGTCGGAGAAGCACTTGTACTCGCATCCGCAGTCTGAGTATCAGACGAAGAAAGTCCCTGCCTATAATACCACGCCCCAGAAAGAACTCCCGCACTAACAAGCGCAACACTAAAAGTACGGATATGCATCGATGATTGAAGTACACTCGCTCCCACTCTCTCTCGTCGTGACGATAATGACCGGATTCCTAGGGCATCATTCGAGGTAGCGTGAGAGGATGTTGACGAGGAAGTGAGGAGGACCCCGTTGCGGGAGCGGATTACTCTGCGGAGGAGGGGGCGTGAGAGGCGGGAGGCGAGGACGACTGCTGCTCGCCGCATTGGACTGTGAGAGGGTAGGATGGTGTTGTAGACGGGTGTCTATGCGAGAGATTGAGCCGAAACTATGGGATCGCGGCAGGGTTGTGGTTGTGGTGAACGATTCGGATCGGGAATGGCTTGTGATTGGAGAGGTATGTGGCGGTGCAGTCGAATTTGTGGCGTTCGCGGAGGAAACCCGAAAGCGGTGATGACAACTACAACTCACTTTTTCTTCGATATTCAACCTCTTTTGCGTGAAAGTGTCGTTCCGTTCATTACGTACGACTGCAGATCTTGTGAATAAGCGCCATCTGCGTCAAAGACCGCAAACAACGGCTGTCCAAACTCGGGATACCGCATGAGCGATGAAATACATAATCAAGCAAAGCAATACTTAACTTACAGCCTTACAATCCTTCTCGATCCCTTTTAGGGGAAATTTCTCATATCCAAATTTGCGGAGAAGGGACATCTATTTCCACTCTTCGTGCCGTTTGCCTTCGAAGTGTCCACAATTATGTCTTCACGGGCTCTCAGAAAGGCTCAGAAGCTTGCGGAGGAGCAGAAAGTTGTCAAACAAGCAGAGGAAGCAGAGAATTCCAGAGCAGAAGAAACCGAGGGAGAAATCACACCAGCATCAAAGACCAACAAGTCCATATATGATATTTTGAATCAACAAGAAGATGTGGACCAAGTTGAGGAGGGCCCCGAAGAAGCTGATGTCGAGCATGCTACTCCTTTGAAATCTGTGGAACCCGCTCCGAGTAAATCAGCCAAGAAAAAGAAAAAGAAGAAGTCCAAAGCCAAAGCCAAAGCTGCGAATCAGAACAAAGACTCCGCAGAAATACCAAAGTCAACCAAAGATGAGGACGACATCGACGCTGCACTTCGCGCCTTGGATATCAAACAGGTAGCCACTACCAAAAAACGCGAAGAAAACGCCAAAGTCGAACATCCGCACACCATCAACCCACGACTTGAGTCCGTGTGTAAACTTCTTGCAGTCAACACACAAAATCTTCACGTTCTCAACGAAATGCGCCGACTTTTCGGCCGCGATGCCATCGACGCAGACCGTGCCCCGGTTCAACAAGAAGCGCGCCAACGCGGTCGTGCCCAGCGCGGACAGCGTCAGCAGCAAGATCAAAACACAGGGTTCTCTGCATTGAGCCTCCGCCGCAACATCTTCATCCAAGGCAAGGAAAGCTGGCCACGTGCTACGACTGGGGGACTTGGAATGGAGATTGTACCCCACCAGCCAGGCCTACACCGTCCAACGGAAGGCATCGTGAATTACACATTCGTTCACGCAACGAACTACCAAGAAGTCCAAACTCAATACGAGATTGCCGTCGCTTCCATGGATCCACAACGACTAGTTCTTCTCCTACACCATAATCCATACCACATCGCTACCCTACTACAAGTATCCGAAATCTACAAACACGAACGCTCGCACACTGAATCAGGTGACCTTCTGGAACGAGCTCTCTTCACCTTTGGAAGAACAGTTCACTCCACCTTCGCTCACAACCTCTCCTTGGGAAAAGCACGTTTAGACTTCAACCGGCCTGAGAATCGTGAATTTTACCTTACCATATGGAAATACATCCAACATTTGAGCATGCGGGGAACTTGGCGGACTGTCTTCGAGTGGACGAAATTGTTATTGAGTCTATCTCCAGAAAAGGATCCATATCGCATGTCCATGGTTTTGGACCAATATGCCTTACGTGCCAATCAAGCAAAAGCATACCTTGATCTCCTTGATACGAAATACCTGTCAGACGATAATAAAATTGGCTCCAAATGGCGCATCTCTGAGCACATTGATTTTTCCAAGAGTTTGTGCTACCTGGCCACTTCTCCAACAGGGAAATCCCGTGAAACTCTCCTCAAGGCTATAGAAACCCACCCGTGGCTCGCTCATCGTCTATTCAAAGAACTGGACTTAGATCCCATCCCTGCTTCCTTGTGGTCATTTCACGAAGCCCCCTCACCGCGCCACAAGCTGTTGACAGAAGTATACGTATCCCGCGCAAAAGATCTATGGAAGACGCCTGAAGCAAAATCACTCCTTCAATCCGTTGCTTCCACCGCGAATCCTAGAGAGAGTATTGCCCAATTCGCCGCGGTAGGCCCCTACCTATTCTCCATAAACGAAGCCCGCCACATCCACCTTACGGAAAACGACAACTTTATGCGTTTACTCGCTCAGATGCCCGAATATCGCGACATAACGCAAGATATAGGACCACGACCCTCGTCAGATCCCTTCCCACCAGAAGGAAATATCATCTCTTACGATCCTAGGGCGGGTATTGCCGATCAAATTAATGATTCGCCGGGAGAAGGAATAGCCCAACTGGAACGAATTCTTGCGGCAATACAGCGGATGCGAGATAGAGGCCTCTCCGAAGCTGATATCGAAGCTTTTGTAAATGGGCCGGGCGATGGCAGTCTCGGAGACGTTGCTGTGAATGAGGAAGGACTTCAAGGGGTGGGGAGTGTACTGGATGATGTCGGTAGTGTTCTTCGCGCTCGCCTCGCCGCTGACGATGAAAATTACATTGATGAAGATTACATTGATGAAGATTACATCGATGACGATGACGATGAAGATGATTACGTTGAGGGTGAATTTGATGGGCCGCCTGATGGGTATGAAGGGGATAGTTATGATGAACTCCTCGAGGGGGAGGATGCGGTTGTTGTGGAACGTGTTACTACAGGGTTGAGGGGATATTTTGATCCTTATACGGAGGTTATGAGACCGGGGACGGAGAGGGAGAGGAGATTGCAGGTGGAGATTGAGACGGATGAGGATGATGGCAGTATGCCTGATTTGGAGGATGCCGGTGGGGGAGGGGTTGATTGAGAGGGGTTGGTGGGGTCGTGGTATTGGGAGGGGTGGAAGGGGTGCATTATTGGGATGGTAGGATTTATCAGATACATTGTGCTCCACGCAAGACTATTGCAACTGATATGATATCCGCTAGGAAGAGAACAGACGTGAAAACCCCGAGAATTTGAGTACGTTTAGGAAAGGACAGGCGGAGGAGTAGGGAAACATGTTTTTTCAGGCTACATCTAATTACGACGTGTTCGATAGACGAGTTATGGCGTCCAGAAGCATTGTTGAAAGTCTTCGTGGTGTTTTCCAGGATTTCTGAGAGCAGATCTAAGCTTAAGGTTTTTTCTTCCAATACATGCGCAAGATGCTGATGTAAAAAGAGGTCGCTTGAGAAAGACTAGTAGGGTTCCGATCAACTCATCGACGTGGACTTTCAACCATGATCCAGAAATTTACGCCCATTCAAAATCGTTCACGAGATAAAAGTTCAGGATACTTTTGAAGTAACGGCTGCAATTTCTTTGGACGTAGCGCAGTGCTGCCATCCCTCGCATGAGCGTCTTTCTTAGCGGATTTGACAAATAGCACTTCTGTTGTTCCTATTCAGCGGTTATTGCGGATGCTCTACCCCCAAGGAAATTTCAAACGTGAAAAGAATCGCACGGTGTTCTAACTTCCTCAATTATGTAGTCGCGGACTTCATCAATAATCCAAGATCTGATACTGGGCGTTGTTTGTCACTCAAGTACGGGGAGGATGTGGTGGCTTAGCACATCACAACTGATGCCAATGGCAAAAAGCCGGCTGGACTTTAATATTGCTTGTACAAATGAAGGTTGGTCCCGATTTTGAGTGGCGAACTCCATTCCTTTGGCGCCGTCGAAGAAGCTAGAGGACCTCTTGCTCGATGGGCCTGTCAAAACAAACGCACTCAGAATCAAAACTAAAAGGTCATACCCTGCTCGATCGCTCCCATCAAGTTCTCAGCTTTACGCGCAAGCATCCGACATTCATCACCCCAGTCATCTCTGTCAACACTCGCCGCCGCGAAACCTTTCTTCCAGAAATGCCACCGCTCTATCGAAAGCTGTGACCCACCACCAGTATACAGCTCACCAAATTTCAAGCTCCGATCTTCAATCGGCATAGGATGGACGACTCCATCGAAAAACATCTGGCCATTCCACAAAATCCACTGCGCGGCAGCCATCACATAGTGAATCTGAAATTTGGGCTCTTGCTTGCTTTCAAAGGCATCGCGCATAGCCCAGAGCGGGTATGTAGGGGTACCCTGGCTCCACACTCCAGTGGACTCTAGCCGAGCTAAAAATGCGTGGAGATTGACATAGTGAATAGGCGTTTCCTCTGCTTCTGGGCCTATCCCTTGCTGATTAGACAAAGTATCAAAAACTCGGGGGGGGCATGGGGAATCGCTCTGTCCGGGTCAGACAGCTAAATTATGTAATTTCACCAAACATGGAGCCGATGTGCTGCCAGGTCCGCGAATCTGTTCAAACGCGTTCTTTTGGAATGGCCATAGCTTACCTTGAAGGTTGTCACGTATGAGCTCCGAAAGTGCCTGATAGCTATGATAAAGTTCCTCCTTGGAGTCCTGGTCTCACAATTAGCAAGCTACAGATTCTACTTCACTAGCAAAACTGACCTGCAAAGAAGATTTCGAAACGAATTTTGGTGAACGAGCAAGTTGTCGGATGAGACGCGCCAACTTCACCTGCGCAGGATGATGGTAAGGAACTGCTCGGCAATCTCGACGCACAAATCTGAGAAACAAAAATGTTCTTTCGAATATGGGGCTTTATTTGGAAGAATAGCGAGGACCGAATCTGCTGCTTTGTCCAGCGTCGTATCACAGCTTGGTTAAAGATAGTCTCTCAAGTATCGAGCCAAATTGACCTCTGAGAAACTGGTCGAACCCCCGGGTTTGAGGCTTTTGAGAAGCCTGCTTGTAGTGGTAGTTGACTCGTCTTTAGCTGGGGGCCATTGTTTCTCATCAAGATAACCAATTTGAAGATGTAGAGTAGCCATCTTCGCAGGGATTGCGCAGGTGGAAGAAAAGAGACTTGAAAGGCAAAACGGGCAGGTCGCTGCGGGTCTTTCTTATGAGTTGGGGTTGAGAAGCTGGGCGGCTAACGCAAATCATGGAGTTACGTTTCATGTTGGCGCCGTTATTTTGAGAACAGGCGCAGTCGAATCCTGGCGCCAATTGATTCGCTGTTGACAGAACTCTAAGCACGGGGCCCTGGGGCTGGCCAGGACCGATCCCACGACAGCGTTTCGGCGTCACAAGCTTTCTGCACGATCGTAACATCCAGCAATCTCCCTACTAAGGAAAATTCTAGATCTCGAGGAGGCTGAACATTCAAATGCCCCGTCCTACGATTGCCGCCGCGAACTACTCGCCCGGGAGGAATCCCCGATGAAACGCGCGGTTCAGCAATGCCACTTTTGTTTCTAAAATTGAGTTGAGGCACAATAAGTTTGCAAATTGGACTCTCACCACTGTATAGAAAAAGATGTAATATTTCTTATCTTGTCATACATTCTCTCTCAATTCAACGCCCTCATCGTCCGTCTATAGACCAGTCTTCAATTTTTCAAGCTCTTGACTTTTTCCGTCACGCTCTACCGTCAAATCTTTGGTCGCTCTGTCTCTAGCAGTCTTTTCCCTCATAAGGGAAAGTTAGGATCGACACACTTTGCTCTCCGTGGATTATCTCCATGTACTTATTCTCTAGTGGTAAATCTAAGGACAAGGGACCACCAGAGGTACGGTTGTGGTTATCAAATTGGCCCACCTTAAGTCTAACTCTGTCATATTAGGCGTATAGACTCCATCGTCACCCCGTTGATGGCCCAGGCTACCACGAAAGACGTCACTCTAGTGTTGAGCGCCACCTGAATACAGCGCCTCCTATAAGAGTCGGTTACTTGGGGAAGCGCTATCCTCACCAATACAGGCACACCGAGGAGATTTTCCCCCAAGGTCGAGATTATTACGAATTTCCGACCAGCAACTATCCCTACGATCGCCAGATTGCTAGGGGGAAAGTACAGGGTCAGCCCGAGATAGAAGGGTTTACGCGAACTGTGACGGACCATGATCGAAATATCCGCGGAGTGATGTATCATCCTGAGAACGACAGGAAGAAGTTCGTGAGAGCCGATGAGGTATATCCATCCCGCTCACGTCGGCGCCGGTAGACTTCATGTTGGTGCCGCTCTGCTCGTGCTGCACATTCGAGCACTTTTACTCGATTACGAAGCTCAGCTGAGATACGCAGTCCATGGGCACATTTGCTTGGAATTTCATATTCTCGCTGAACGAAAAATGAGGTCACCCTTGCGGGTTTGGTTGTAGAAAGCTGGGATATCGGGTCTGGAGTCGAATGGCATTCGCGGCTGTTTAGTCTAAATGTTCTGCTTGAAAATTCGGTCTTGTACATGTATGCTTTGTCCAACATGACAGAAGAAGATGTTGAGGTCAGGCTTGAGCCGTACAATGTGTAAGGTAGATTCCAATCTTTGGTGCTGAACCTCAAAAAGAGAGGAAAGAGTATAATTATCTGCTCGTTATGATTTCAGTTTGGAATGGGGATTTATTCCGAAGGCTTCTCGCAATAGTCTCCCAAGGACAGTACCTCTAATCCTCTGGGGAAAAGGACTGTCCGATAATCGTAGTCATGGTTGTAGATGTAATTCAGAGCGTGGATTCTCGGATTGCTACTGATCGTCCTGATTATATACGATTATCAAGCATATCTGTTCATTAAAATCCGATGTGGTCTAGTGGCTAGGATTACCCGCTCTCATCAATAGAGCAAGTGCCGGGTAGTAAGTTGCTTCAAATACGGTCACATCCGTAAGTTACTAACTGAATTATAGGGCCCGGGTTCAATTCCCGGCATCGGAAGTTATATTTTTTGTTTTTGACTTTTTGCATTATGACACCACGTTAGAGATCAAGAGAAGTAAGGTGAAAAGGACTTTATCTGGAGAGATATTATTTAAGAGTGAGTGAAGTCGTCTATTCCCTCTCTATCGCTATGGGATCCGGACTGGGCCAAGCTCAAGAAGTATTTTTGGCACCCTCACGATCAGAATTTTTAGTCCCGCTCATTGCGATCTGCCCTCGATTCATATTTGGTCTTTTATTGCTTCCACTTTCCTTTGTTTTCGTACGTTTGGTGTGGAGTCCAAAGCAACAATATTAGACCCAATAGGCTGCCATAAACGGAACCAGATCAAAAGAATAGTCCACGTGGGATACTGTCATTGAGGATCGAGACATCCGCGATCAACTAGGTTTCAAGGTTTGTCAACTCGGTTTTGCAAATTGAATAGTACGAGTAGTGTGTCCCATTAGGATTGAATCTAATATTGATTTGGCGGTCAAAGGTGAAGATAAACGTTGCACAACGAGAAGGCGACGTACAACTTTGAAGTTGTCTCTAACCGTTCACCACTGCAAAAGTGTCCGCCACCGATAGGCCTTAACGATCCAATAGTCCCTGTCCGGACACTAGACTTACGCACGCAAGTCACATGGGCCTCACATTACTGCCCACCTCAACTCCGTCGAGCACGACCTTGCAGCCTTCCAAACTAGAGACGACTAAAGAAAGCATTTGCTTTTCCTTCCCAGTAGGTACCACTCCAGTCCCAGGGGGTATTCGAAGATTTGGGTAAGCCTGAAGCAGACGAACAAGAGCGTAACTTGCTTCTGATAGTGCAAAATCTTTTCCCAAACACGTTCTGAATCCATGAAGAAATGGGATATAGGCACAGCCAATACCGGTGAGCTTGCCATCTAACCATCGCTCTGGTTTATAATCATGCGCATCCTCACCAAATAATTCCTTCCGACGATGCATATGATAAGGGCTGAACGTGATGCCGGCGTTCTTCGGGACATAAACTGGAGATTCCCCATCTGGACCACCACCTTTGGGAAGCAATGTCGTCCTCACTGTGGATCTGGTGTTCATGGGTACTTGTGGATAGAGTCGAAGGGCTACAAGCACGGTCAGCCGATCATGATTTGAAGTGCAAAATAGTTAGCACTCACTTTCGTTCAGCACGGCGTTGAGGTAAGGCATGTTCTTTGTATGAGCTCTTGTGACTACTGTTTCAGAACCAGTGACCTCATAAATCTCTTCACGCAGTCGCCGGAGCATCGCAGGATGGCGAACAAGATGGAAGATTGTCCAAGACATGGTGCATGCTGTCGTATCACGTCCCGCGAGCAAGACATTGACGAGCTGGTCACGCACCAACGATCGATCTTGATACTCCGTGTACAAATCGAAAATAAACGGGTATCTTCCAGTGGCATCTTCTTGGCCATGATCTTGCGCGTACTTAAACGCTTTGTCAATAAAGTAGTCCGCATAATGTTTGACAACTCTACAGGATTTTCGATAACTTGGTGTATTGTAAAGGAAGCTGAGATGTGCCAATGGTAATCTTATAGCCGTGACCAAAGTTGCACTGTCGAAATGTTTCGCAAAATCGGATTGCTCAGTCTCTGGTAACGTCTCGATTGATTCGCCGAAAAGGAGTGTAGTAGTGGTTGCCAACGTAAATCGAAAAAAAGCAGGCTGAAGATCGACCACACCCTTTGAGTCTTGAAACGTTGACACGAGATTCTCAACCTGGTCAGTGAATGTCTCCAGGTCTCGAGCCTGGACTCGTGCGAACTGCCGTCGAAGCATTTCTCGCGAGTGCTTCCATGCGGGACCGTCTTGGGTGAAGATGCCCTCGCCAAAAAACGGGTAGCAGGCGGGCCTTCGTACTCCCAAATTCATATCTAAGTCCAGCGTCAGTCAGAGCATGACGGCGGGCTTCAACAGGAGTGGCGCACCTTGAAAACGTGTCTCAGTAATAGCTTTGATGTTGCGTGGGTCAGAGGTAAAGTATCCAGTTAGACCAAACATGTACGCAGCAAAAGTTATACCCATGCTCTCTGTGAACTCCACTTGGAGCATTAGGGCATGATCGGTAAGGACAGTTGCGACATGTTCCTTTATAAGATCAAGAGCCCAGGGCCACCTGTGTTTGTACTCGCACTGAGGTGGTTGACAGCCGTGTAAAGCTGCGAAGGCTGCATCATCCTATGCAGAATTAATGTTGAACCCCCTTTCGAGTAAACTTTCACGCACCCGATTTCGACGGCGTTTATCATATAACCACTTTAAAATGACGCCTGCAAGTACTGTGAACAGCAGCTTGTACAGTAGGTCGACGGAGTTCTTAATCATTGTCGTCTCGGTGGAAATGAGAAAAGAGAATGTGGAAGACAAGGGAAAAAAGCAGCGCGATTGGAATACTGCGGATTAATTATGTGCCTGAACCTGCGTGCACGCAGGGTCGTCGCAGTCTTCCGAAACGCAGCAACCCTGGCGGACCCCACCGGTGGGAACTGCGGTGGCGCAGCTACGCGCCCATCCATAATTGTGATCCTTCAAGAACTCTTGTTGTGCGATGGCTGTACTCTATTGCAGTCCCAATTTGTTGAGGTGCACGAGCAGAACCTGGGCAAACCAATGGGAGACCCGGGCATTATCGGCTTCCCCGCCCCGTCAAATAGTTCGATATCAAGACAAGGGCCAGAATCTTCATCTGTGCCCAATCAAACCTCTGATCCCTATGAGTAGCGCTTATTTTAAAACTCTATGGGCTGCGCGAAAGAATCGCATAGCGCGGCCCGCTCCTCTGGTACCCGCAAAACAAGGTGAAAGACTTTCCGGTCAAGGTGAGGCGTGGCGAACGCGAGCTTGGTTCCACTACCACTCCCCGCATGATGCTTTTCGGTCCAGCCTACGCCTACCTTCACTTCGGATGCTCCACACACACATCTAAACACTTTGTCGATGGTATCGGATTCGAAATTCAACAGTCTTTGGCCGACGCACTGAAAGGCAAGACTTTGAAGTTTATCCTCTGTCGCACTGCGTTGTGTCACCCACAGCTACTACTCTTGGCGGCGAGTCAACTTGAACATTTACGCAACGGATCTTGTGCTCTTGAAAACGAATGGAGCCATTCTCGACCGCTGCGGCGGCTCTCGCGGTCATTCAACTTTCCGGAGAAGTAGTAAAATACTGTAATGTCGTGTTGCGGGGCGCGAAATCCATCGAGAGCGAATTGGCCTCTCTTGTTGAAGAGCTGACGAATCTGCAAGGCCTTATGAGAACTGTACGGGACGCTTGTCAACCATCAGGGCCAGAGTTTAACCTGTCGACAAGAGGGATAGAGAGGGCTGAGCCAGTCTATGCACGGATGCACTCTGCCATCAAACACTATGAGCATTTATTGGAAAAACTTCTTGGTATTGTCGTAAAAATCTCAGGAGCGGATTCCAATGCGCTGCCCGGTAGTGCTGGATCGATAGAAGATCAGATTGACGTGGGGCCAAAAGGAAGACGAGACAGGATCTTGCAAGCATGGCGGAGCGAAAAGCAGCGTGGTGTGTTGACAGATCTTCGGCTACGGATTGTTGAGCATCAAAACAACGTCCAAGTCCAGTTAATGACCCTAGGACTGATACACTCTCAGGATACTTTGTCGAACATAGGCAGAGTTGCAGACGACGTGCGAAATGTTAGGACGGGCCTGATCCTCCGCAATCAGATATCAGCTATTCAAAGCAATCCACTTACACGGGATTTCTACGACAGAAACCCAATGCCCGAAGACGTTCTGAACAGCGTGAAGACGAACATTCACTTCTACATCCCGTCGTCAGTGGTCACGTACTTCAAAGGTCGAGAGGCGCTTCTCGAAGAGCTAAAGAGGGAACTCACCAGACCGACGGGCGACGTGCAAAAACGTTTCGTAATATATGGGTTCCCTGGTTCAGGAAAAACGCAATTTTGTTGCAAACTGGCGCAAAATCTACGTCCTTTGTTTTGGGGAATCTTCTACATCGATGCCAGTTCTCGAGCGAATGCCGAAGCTTCGTTGTGTAATATTGCGATCCAAGGCAGAGTGGCTGCAACCAAAGAAGCCGCAAAGCACTTCTTAGCCAACGCCGGACTGCCATGGATGCTCATCATTGATAATGCGGATGATGAGGGCCTTGAATTGGAGGATTACTTTCCTCCTGGAGAACGTGGCTGCATCCTGATTACCACTCGAGACAGTGACAAGAAACACCTTGGCACCATCGGTTCAAGATTTTGCTCCTTCGAAAGGTTGACAGATAACGAGGCCGAGGAACTCCTCCTTACAACAGCGGAGGAGCAGTCTCCGTATAAGGATGAAGCTAGAAGAGAAGCAAAGAAGATCTCAAAGACGCTCCATTGCTTGCCACTAGCGTTGGTGCTGGCTGGTCAGACAATTAGGAGACGTTATGCTTCGTGGATTGGATACCTCAGTTACTTCAAAAACAATCGTCAAGCTTTAGCTAGAAAGACGATCAAACGTGGGAAGGCCCCTGATAAACACGAGCGTGAGCGACGCGTTTGTGTTTATGTCAACTTTGAACCCCTCTTAACCGGCATGGAGACTTCGACGGACCAAGCAGCCTCAGACGCCTTTGAGCTCATGCAGCTTTTTGCCTTCCTACATCACCGGAATATTCGCCGAGACATTTTGATTAAGGCAGTGAGGAATCCTCGAATTGAAGATAGTGCGAGTCGGGCGGAGCAGGAAGACCCCAATGCTCTGCCACAACGAAGGAGCAAAGGCTGGGTTGACGGTGTGAAACAACAGCTTTTGCGAGTAGCTGAGCAGCTTCTGACCAACCCGAAGTACTCATGGCTATTTATACAACAAAGAACCGTCCTCCCTGCAATTTTGAGGCCTGATGCACTCGTGGACGGCGAGGTCGATCCCGTTCGACTCGATCAAGCAATTTACCATTTGCAGAAGCATTCTTTCATCAGCCCTGGAGAGGAGCCGGATACTTATACCGTGCATCCACTGATCCATGAATGGATGCGCATCCGATTGGATAGTCCCGGAAGGGAAGCTATTTGGTGCGAAGCTGCCGCTATTGTCTTAGCCAAGTGCATTATTCTTGATGCCAGCTCTTTGAGTCCGGAAAGGGTGGCAATGCGCACTTCTCGACATTTCATCTCAACACAGCTTTTGCCTCATATTCGCCATGTCCAAGATTGCCAGCAAAGTCTGAACGACAAATTTGAGACCGTACAGCAACAAACGCGCAGAACGCTGTTTCCTATGCTGAGCAATGCCTCGCTCACGCCTCCAGAAGCCTTGCGTATCGCCAAGTTCAGCATCGTATACTTCCAATGTGGCGAGTGGAAGGTTGCGCGACAGCTGCAAGAGCAGGTGAGGACGTACGTCATTCAGATGCGAGGAATGGATCACCCTGCTTGTCATCGCATTACCGCTGCCCTATCAGCAACTTATTACCATCTCGACATGTTTCCAGATTCTATTCGAATGATGCGGGAATTGGTTGCATCTTCCAAGCGGATGTATGGCGACGACCATCCGCAGACACTCAAAGCGGTCGACTCTCTTGCTCAGTTCCTGTGCTATTCCGGCAGACTGACCGAGTCTCTCGAGCTTCATACAAAGGCTTGGGAAGGCTTCAAAGCGCTCAAAAGTCATGGTCCAAAACACAAAGACTCCTTGTTGGCTCTGAGGCATCTCGGTGCAGTGAAATCACGGTTCTTCTGCTACGAAGAGTCTGCTACGCTGTGTCAGCTAGCTTTAGATGGTCTGTCTGCTTGCAACGATGTTGAAGACGAAATATTGTTTACCAAAGAGGATCTCGCCCTTGCACTTGCAGCAGAGAAGCGCGAAGCCGACCGTGCCATAGCATTGATGGATGAGGTGCTCGAGAGAAGAAAGATCATATGGGGAGAAGAAGGAGCTTATACCCTTTTTGCGGAGCTCAATTACGGCAGAGTGGAACACAGCCTTGGACGCTATCTGGCCGCTGAAGCGAGACTGCAGCGACTCCTACCAATAGGTATCAGAAGTGTTGGTAAGACACACAACGCTGTTATACTAGGCGAAATGTTTCTGGCTCGAAGTTGGGTGGGTCTTAGACGATATGCTGAAGCGGAAGAACTATACAAGCGGGTGCTACTCGACCATGCCGAGGGTGGCCGCCAAAAGGGTTCGGATGACCACGTCCAGAGAATCCTGGCGGAATGGTTCTTGGTCGAATGCTATTACGAAAGTGGGAAATTTGACGAGGCACATGATGCTGCTGAGAACCTTCTTGATTCCTTGGCGAAAATTGGTGATGCAGGCTACGGGCTGAAGCATCCACTCCACGGGCAGGTGGTGAAGAAGTTGGTTGAGATTGAAAGGAGAATGAGAGGAGACATGCAGCTCGAAGGGGGATAACGAAGCTCAGCTGTTCTCGATGTTTTTAAGACTCCAGCTGGCGCTATCAGAGAACCGGGAAATGGTGCAATTATCCCTCGTTGATAAGTTATGGACCTTGTTCTTTGACTTCGGCCGCGAAGAAAGGCGGCGACGAAGCCAGCTCATTATGTGATTGAAGACACTCTTGCAGTGGGACAGTATTTTTGAGTGTGGACGAAAGACTCATCAGTGATAAACAAGCAAATGACCTTGCTGGCCTACAAGGTGAAACCAATAGTTTTGGCAGAAGGCTTGTCCTACTCTCGGTGTGGTCTTATTCCGGCATCCTAATTGGAGATCTGTGCTGCAGTACTTCATTCCACCCATCACTCCAACTCTGAGGTGACTTGTCGTAGCCGACTAACTAGTAGTAGGTAGAAGGGGAGTTGCGGGCAGCTTTTAAATAATGCGTAGATATCTCTTCGCTGGCCTGAAGACGGTAGACATGTAACAGTTACTAATCCCTACAAGCCAAGGAATGAAACACCGCTGCCGTTTCAGCTCAGTACCGGGGCAGAATGCTTCATAGAGAAAGTCCTGCCAGGTTGAATGTTTCGTGGTCGCATGTTGGGGAGCTGGACAATAAATGACGCCCAGAAATGCTGTAGATCAATACCCCAAATCAGCATGTCCTTCAGGGGTCGACATGTTACCCTGTTCCCAATCATGTGGCTCCTCAAGTCAAGTGTTTTAACAAGACAGTATTCTGCTAATTTGCCTCGATCGAGGACGCACAAGAACAAGGACGCACAAAACCACGCAAAGTGCAGTGAAGCATGAGAGACGATAAAGAAGGTTTAACTTCATGCTTTCTTACAAGTTTAGTGCTTCGAATGTTGGCACAAGCTCATAACACAGCTGAACTCGGCGGTCCCTTTATACTCAGCTCCCATTCCCTTTTCTTCATGAGCTCCATGAAGCAGTAAGAATTTCAGGCCCTCGACAACAAAGCCCACATGCCGGCAATAGGAGCACCAATCATCAACACAGCCCTCAGGTTATTCCCTTGAGTCCATTTCTTCTGCATTTTCCGATACTTTTTCTCCGCTTCTGATCCTTTCTCATCTTTTGCTAATTCTGCACCAATAGCCCTCATTCTATTGTTGAGAGGCCCCATGTAGCTCAGCACGAAAGCAGTAGTTGCTATATTGCACAACGCAGCAAGCAAAAGCTTAGGAAACTTCGCGGCCGCCGCATCAGTGCTCCCAGAGGCACGATATACGAGGACTGAGAGAACCACATTGGCGAGTGTTTGCACGGCATTCAGCGGAGGGAAAATATGCTCGGCACCGTGCAGAAAAAGCGACCACTGATGGGCCTGGTGTTTGACCGGGACCGAAGCATCGGTCATCATAGGTATTGTAAGTGGAGACGCTATGAAAGATGCGCCTAATCAAGAAAGTGAGCGCTACATTTGCGATAGATGAGAAAGGTTTGAGTCACCTGCATTGAATGCGCCGATAAGAATAATGGGAGCTTGAACTACATCAAGAAACCAG
Organism: Tothia fuscella; assembly: GCA_010583015.1. Lineage (NCBI taxonomy): Eukaryota > Fungi > Ascomycota > Dothideomycetes > Venturiales > Cylindrosympodiaceae > Tothia > Tothia fuscella. Next base: position 42,154 of record MU007136.1, read on the forward strand.
AGAGTCGGCGGAAGAGTGGTTGGAGCCATAGTTTACGAAGAGCGTGCCGTTGTATGGGGCCCAGAGAGGTTACAAACGATTTAAAGATACAGGAGAAGTGAAAAGACGTAGCAGATATATAGACGTTAAATTGGGAATAATTCTTTGTCACCAAAATAGAATCGAGCGCAAAGCCAAGATATGCCGAGTAGGGTTCTAGGTACACACAGGGATGTGCATGCAGCCACGGAATGCAAGTAAGGAAATGAGTCGTGCGCATCATGGGTCGAAACATGTCTATCTCTCTGGCTGCCACATCGGGGTCTCCGTCTCCAGGCATTATGCATGAGATCCAAGAATTTGTTCTTGCGTGTCGAAAATGAAGGCTAAGCAAGCTTCAAAGCTTGCGTGTTGAAAGGTACGTTGGCTTCGACAGGATCAAGCTCGTGCTCCAGGTCTGCCGTTGTGGCGCAGCAATGCATGCATTAGTGAAGAAGGGCTGGATATCGTGAAGTCATGCCCAGCCGCGAGAGAACAACGGCCCAGATATTGACATGATAAGCCTAACACGCCGCATTAAATGCAGGTAGTAGTTCTCTTGACTTGCAAAGCTTGCGGGTGTTTGGTAAGCTATATTGCATGGCTCAAGAGACGCGACTTGAAAAATAGGTTGCAAAGTCTAGAGTCTCAGCCCTTCCCTGATGTCTACTAGTATCTTACGACTCAAGACACTGTAGTCATTCAAATAAAGATTCAGACTGTTTAAATAGGGTTGAATTCCTAAGCCAGGGAAGATTGCGCCCTAAAATCGGGACCAGTCAATCTTAGCCGCATCACATCCTACGAGATGATTGAGGCTCACGACAGGCTCTTCTTCATGCTGCTCCTAGATGAGACCAGGCACAATAGGAGTTGTTCGGACTTGAATCAAGCACACGTTAACTTAGCGCAAGCTTAGGACTGCATAACTAGAGCTCAGTTTACTACCTAACTCATAGCTCACGTTAAGCCCAACCCGAAGAAGCGTTGTGTGAGGGTAGACCTCAGTCCATAATCTACTGCGATTGTTAGCATTTGCCTTGATACGATGCACAGAGTCCGATAGCACAGCGAAATGCGACTCCATGCAATTTATCTACGCAGAGCGTTTGGCTATGCAAGGCGTGTCCCGAGTGTGTCATTCCATGATTCGAGACATGATTATAAGGATGCAAACACGGTTGAAACGACATTAGAAATCTGTCGACTTTGCTCACGAGATGAGTATTTAACGATATTCCCTTGTGAGTACAAGTAGCATTGTACAATCACGTTTAACTGCTTGCGCCAAGTAGCCCTTTCATGTTATCTTCAACATCATGAAGATATAACCATCCCATGTCATCCCCTTGGTCGCTCCAAACTTCCTCCTGTGGCAGCTTTTCCCTCTCATCCTCAGGCAGTCTCAAGTTATTCATCTGGTTGGTGAGTACAAGAATCTTGTCTATCCGCTGATGACGGTAGTTCATCCATGCGTGTAAAGCTTTGGGAAGATCGAAGCGCTCCTTTTTGTGTGCAGCATCGAGTACAACACACAAGCTCAAAGCATCCTTAAATGCTTGATTGGCACCTTGTCCAGATGAGGGTGGAATAGCATGGGCTGCATCACCCATTATGATAACACGTCCAGTCTCCGAACTCCACTTGTCGAGCTTTGGGACAGTATGAAATGGCCAAATCCTGAGATTGTGGGCGTCGTCCGTGCTGATTTGCTCTTGACCTGAGCGAACCAAATCAGACCATTCACTCATGTCGTGCTGGAGCATGTTGATGAGTTGTGGTTTGTCTCGAAGTAAGGCGTCCCAGCCACTCCGGTCTTGCAAAGGCTGCTTGAACTGTCGGCCGGCGAAAGCTTCTTGGCCGTCCGGACCGCCCTGAAGAGCTAGGACGTATGCCCCTGCTTTTCTCATGATAGTGACAGGCAGAGGGAAACCAGCATCTGGTAAAGGTAGTTTGGAGACGGGGAAGGTGTATGTTACGCTAATGAATCCAGAATAAGCAGCATCGACTCCAGGATGCAGTTATTGGCGGACCTTGGAGTGAATGCCGTCGGTGCCGATGAGGTATTTGGTTTCTTCCACACGTCCATCCGCAAAGGCAAATTTGACTCCTTGCTCGCTTTCAGAAATGACGTGAGAAAACTTTCGTCCGTATGCAATGGGTATGCCCTGTTCTTGGACCATCGCTCGGAGCTCCGCAATCAGCACTTTGCGATGGATTCGCAGTGCGTCGTACTGGTACTTCTCTTTATCCCCAAAGTAGTAAACGCCACTGGTTTTGAAATCGAAATCCGCCTTGAAGGTCAAGCTCTGAAAGTTGTACGCTTTGTTCTTGAGTCGCTTGTATGCGCCAACATTGTCAAGAATGCGGAGGGCATTCGGGGAAAGCATGACTGCGCCACCGAAGTCATAGTCTGGGTTTCTAAGCTCATAGAATCGGGAGTCTATACCGGATTTTTGGAGCAGTAGTGCAAGAGTGAGACCGGCCAGTCCGGCGCCGATGATGGTGGTGGAAGGAATTTGAGGAATGTCTGCCATGACGAGTACCGTGTGCTATGCTTTTGAAAATTCGACTGGTAGGAGAAAGAGATGAGTTGATGGTGTGCACGAAAAATATGTTGGAGTTTGCGGATGCCAACTCCCTATTTTAAGTATTCCCAATGCTCCACTAGATCCACACAACTAGTTCCCAAATGAGGAAGAAGAGAGAATAGTGGCCAATCAGGGAGCTGTTGCGGATCCGAGTGCCCGGAGCCGACGCTCTCAGCCGAAATATATCTCGGCCGGCGGCCGTCTCTCCGACGACCATCTCACTTGAACTGAAAAGGTATAAGAACGGCGTGAATGTAAGTTATCATGTCATTCAGAAACCATAGAATCATCCCATCCGTCTCACAAAACCACAAAGCCAGTGGAATCGCTATTCAGAAACCATAAATTCATCAAAACCGCCAATCAAGAACCATAGAGTCATTGACACCAACATTCCAACTAAAGAAAAAGCAATCTTGAGACCATGCGTGTGCTGGTGATTGGCGCAAGCGGCAGAACAGGACAACTCGTAGTGAACGAGGTGCTGGAGAGAGGTACGTCAATTTTCGAGCGTTCCAGCTCTTGTCTAACAGCAAAAAGGCCATTCAGTAAGAGCACTGGTTCGAAAACCCGAATCCCTTCAAGCTCGGACAAATCTTTTGGTGGTCAAAGGAACACCAGAGGCGAAAGAAGACGTGCGAAAGGCGATTCTTTCACTTTTCAATGACATACCACAAGCAGTCAGCGTCACACTCAATGCCCCAAGAGAAACCGACAGTCCTTTCTCGAAACCAATTGTCGGACCCCGCTTCATGGCAGACATCATGACCAACATCAAGGCGGCCATGGAATCCAGCAACATCAAAAGAATTGTGTTAATGTCGGCATTTGGAGTTGGAGATTCATGTGGGAACCTAATTTCCTAATGAGACCTGTTATCAGGCACAGCAACATGGCTTATCAGTTTAAAGACCATGGGTTCGTGGATAGAGAGGTACGAGACAGTGGTTTGGACTGGGTTTTGGTAAGGCCGGCCATGCTGACGGATAGAGCTGCCCAGCCAATCAAGGTTTCGGGGACAAGGGTGAGCTTGGAACATTCATGCCTTCGATATCGAGAGCAAGCGTTGCCAAGTTTCTTGTCGATGCTGCTGTAACCAAAGAGTGGGTACACAGAACTCCTGTAATCAGTAATCAATAGACACATAGTTTTGTCTTCTCAAAGCTTGCTTCCAATTACGGGTTTGAGAGTTGAACAGGCCCGTTGCCGCATGGGGACGTTTGCCGTGGAAGGATAGCTCTCGATTCTCACTCCACAATATTTGGATAAGTAAAATAGTCTTGCATCGCAAACTCATCCAACCCTTCAAATCCAGGCTCACGAATGAAGATGTCGAGGTCCGTGGAGACGGCATCAGAGTTATGGAAACTTCCAGCCCCACATCGATATCTGCACTGATCAAGTAACTGCCTGAAAGATGATTTCATGAACTCTTCTCTCCGAGCCAAACTGACCCTCTTTCCCATGACTTCAACGCACATAACAAGACCTATCACATGTTTAATTTTTGCTCGAAGGTCAGGAGCCAACTTTACGAAGCTTTTGATCATATCTTTAATCAAATGCTTGACAGCGGAGCTGGGAATTTCAGGCGTTCCAAGACCTCTTTGCGACCTTCGTGGGGACGATGCTTGTTGTTCTGATCCAGCAAGCTTGAAGTAAAAGCAAGCCATGTACGAAGCTCTAATAAACTCATCGTCATGAAGGGTGAAGATCAGTTTGCAGGCGATAGAGTTTGAGATGCTATCCCATTCGCTTTGTTCAGGATCCAACATTTCCCATTGAGACAGCACCGACTGACAAATTGAGGGACAACACATAATTGGTGAATCCGTTCTGTCCAAATTTGCCGGCAGCTGAAGGGCGAGAGTACATAGAAGTACCATGGGCTGCAACAGCTGAAGCTCAAGTAACACAGCACCGTATATTTCAGACTCTCCATGGCTATTTGAAGCACTTTGTAGTGATGATTTGAGACCACGGTAAAGCGCGTCCAAATCTTCAACGGTCTTTGAGATAGAATTCATGGCAGGCTGCGGAGTTTGAAGAAGGTCGAGAGCGCGAAGTCTAGCTTTTGAGGAAGCAAGTGATAAAGATTGTACAAAGAATCGTCCTGCCTGGTTACTCCATTCTTCTGGGTTACTTGCCGAGTCCTCGAGAGCTCGAGCTAAATATCGGTAGCTTGACGTGACTGACTGTATCATACTGGGCATACAGCAGCTGAAAGATGCTTCGAGGTCGAGATTTGCTATGGTGTACCACAAGTGGCATCGAAGTTGAGACTCTTGAGGCGGTAGTCCAGGTACCGACTCGTCAGGATCCTTGTTCAGTTCAGCTACAAGAGCTGATCGAACTAGGTCTCCTGTTGCCCTCCAAATCTCAATTTCTGGGACGGCGTATAGACGTTTGGCTAGAACCACAAGTGCGTCGACTTGGATGGATTTAAGGTGTACTTACCCTCTCCCACGCGTTCCAAATTGCCAGGCCTCTACAGCTGAGAGTAGCTTACGAGGCTCAAAAATCAATGGAACTGAACCTACAATGGTGAAGGACTCGATACCTGCGCCTATTGCAATGACCACGGCGATCTGTGGGATAAGCTTGGCCCGTAATAGCTGGTCCTGTGTAAGGGATTCATCCCAAAATTGCTCACATTGATCCAGGAAATTGGGAATGTCTAGAGTTCGATGAATGTTCTCACAACACTGTGTGTAGTGTGCAATACATGTTTTTTGCCAAAGCTCGCTCAGGAAACAACGCTGTAAGGTAGTCCAGTGAAACTAGTGCAAATTCTGCATACAACTTGTCCTTTGGAAACATGTGACGAAGGTTTTCAGACTCGGGCTGCAATTCGGGGTCCTGGACCAATTTTTGAATGACCTCCAAGACTTCTGGGAACTATAGACAAGGCATTAGTGATGAATGAGAAACAGCACATTTAATTTACCAGTTGTATCAACAATCATGTATTACTTAGCCCGGTGAACTTCTGAATTGACCCCGGGTTCGCACTTTCGTCTGAGTTTCGTATCCGACGTTCCGATGAGAGGGATGCCTGGCTTAAATGGCGTTCTGGAGCACTTAGAAGGGTCTCTATTTTCTGAAGCCGACTTTGGAGGTCGACAAGATTGACATTGTTCGATGTCACTCTGCCTTGTACGGCAAAGGCATAATTGTTCAAGGGAGATGCGGATGCTGAGCAAGCCCTTTCTACAGATTGCAGTTGATGATAATAATCATCATATGAGCACTCTTCGGAGCGACTGCTTCCAATGCATGTTCCGCAAGGTTGCTCACGGTCGCATTTGAGTTTCCGTTCTCGGCAGGCCAAGCAAGACTTGATGGGACGAGGACGCTTCGCTAGATTCGATGACATCTTTCTGTCAGCCACCGGGCATAAACATTAATAACTGTTTGGTCTAAAAGGGACACAGAAATCCAAACAATTTTCCCAGAAAGTTAACACCACGATAGTAAGCTCTCCCAAATTATCGAACAGCGTATTAGAGGAAAGAAAGATAGTTTGTAAACAAACCTTAGCGCTAAAGAAGACTCTCAACGCCCTTTAGAAAACCTGTAAGTAATTCTTACGTAAGAATTTGTGCTCCCGCTATTATCTTTAGGTACTAGTTATTTAGTCTTCTTAATTACGAGTCTTTTCTTAACTAAATATCTACTATTTCTAGTTCGGATACTTATCTATTTATAGAAATTCTTACTTTATAATCTAGCCTATAGACCTTTAAGTAGACCCTTAATATAATAATATAATAGATATATTTTCTAGTACTAGCTAGGATTTTCTATTTCTTTACTATTTATATACTTAGTTCCTATTAGATTAATCTATAAATTCTAGTTCTAAGTATTTAATTAATTAATATATAGTCTTAAAATTAAGTATATACTAGTTCTAGATAACCGGAAGTTTTTGCGCGCGTATAAGGGTAAATAGTATTAATATCTAGATAGTTTTATAAGTAAGAATATAAGCTAAATACTAAGTAACTTAACGTATTTTACTAGCGAGTAGCCTATACTAGCGAGTAGCCTA